>JANJGN010002044.1:0-90787 GCA_026770705.1 Isurus oxyrinchus
TCTCCCTCAGCACTGACCCTCCTACAGTGCGGCGCTCCCTCAGCACTGACCCTCCGACAGTGCGGCGCTCCCTCAGCACTGACCCTCCGACAGTGCGGCACTCCCTCAGCACTGACCCTCCCACAGTGCGGCGCTCCCTCAGCACTGACCCTCCGACAGTGCGGCGATCCCTCAGCACTGACCCTCCGACAGTGCGGCGCTCCCTCAGCACTGACCCTCCCACAGTGCGGCGCTCCCTCAGCACTGACCCTCCCACAGTGCGGCTGTCCCTCAGCACTGACCCTCCGACAGTGCGGCTCTCCCTCAGCACTGACCCTCCTACAGTGCGGCGCTCCCACAGCGCTGACCCTCCGACAGTGCGGCACTCCCTCAGCACTGACCCTCCGACAGTGCGGCGATCCCTCAGCACTGACCCTCCGACAGTGCGGCTCCCCCTCAGCACTGATCCTCCGACAGTGCGGCGCTCCCTCAGCACTGACCCTCCCACAGTGCGGCGCTCCCTCAGTACTGACCCTCCGACAGTGCGGCTCTCCCTCAGCACTGACCCTCCGACAGTGCGGCTCTCCCTCAGCACTGACCCTCCGACAGTGCGGCGCTCCCTCAGCACTGACCCTCCGACAGTGCGGCTCTCCCTCAGCACTGACCCTCCCACAGTGCGGCGCTCCCTCAGCACTGACCCTCCCACAGTGCGGCACTCCCTCAGCACTGACCCTCCGACAGTGCGGCTCTCCCTCAGTACTGACCCTCCAACAGTGCGGAGCTCCCTCAGCACTGACCCTCCGACAGTGCGGCTCTCCCTCAGTACTGACCCTCCAACAGTGCGGAGCTCCCTCAGCACTGACCCTCCGACAGTGCGGCTCTCCCTCAGTACTGACCCTCCGACAGTGCGGCGCTCCCTTAGCACTGACCCTCCGACAGTGTGGCGCTCCCTCAGCACTGACCCTCCGACAGTGCGGCTCTCCCTCAGCACTGACCCTCCGACAGTGCGGCACTCCCTCAGCACTGACCCTCCGACAGTGCGGCTCTCCCTCAGCACTGACCCTCCCACAGTGCGGCTCTCCCTCAGCACTGACCCTCCCACAGTGCGGCGCTCCCTCAGCACTGACCCTCCGACAGTGCGGCGCTCCCTCAGCACTGACCCTCCGACAGTGCGTCGCTCCCTCAGCACTGACCCTCCCACAGTGCGGCGCTCCCTCAGCACTGACCCTCCCACAGTGCGGCTCTCCCTCAGCACTGACCCTCCCACAGTGCGGCTCTCCCTCAGCACTGACCCTCCGACAGTGCGGCGCTCCCTCAGCACTGACACTCCGACAGTGCGGCGCTCCCTCAGCGCTGACCCTCCGACAGTGCGGCTCTCCCTGAGCACTGACCCTTCGACAGTGCGGCGCTCCCTCAGCACTGACCATCCGACAGTGCGGCTCTCCCTCAGCACTAACCCACCCGACAGCACTCCCTTAGCAATGAGAGCTGGCTTCTGTTGCAGGAACCACTTATGTCTGGCTGGGTTGAATAAGAAAAATATCTACATAATGCCTTGTAAACAATCATTGCAATTGCCGTACTAGACACAGCGTATTATCCCGCCACATAGCTACCCTATCACATAGTGGCTGTAATGACTGGACGAGGTTACAGAGATAGGGAGGGTTGTAGTGGCCGGAGGAGGTTACAGAGATAGGGAGGGTTGTAGGGGCTGGAGGAGGTTACAGAGATAGGGAGGGGTGTAGGAGCTGGAGGAGGTTACAGAGATAGGGAGCGGTGTAGGGGTTGGAGGAGGTTACAGAGATAGCTGCGTTGTAGGGGCTGGAGGAGGTTACAGGGATAGGGAGGGTTGTAGGATCTGGAGGAGGTTACAGAGATAGGGAGGGTTGTAGGGGGCTGGAGGAGGTTACAGAGATAGGGAGGGTTGTAGCGTGGAGGAGTTTACAGAAAAAGAGGGTTGTAGGAGCTGGAGGAGGTTACAGAGGTTGGGAGGGTTGTAGGGGACTGGAGGAGGTTACAGAGATAGGGAGGATTGTAGGGACTGGAGGAGGTTACAGAGATAGGGAGAGTTGTAGGGGCTGGAGGAGGTTACAGAGATAGAGAGGGTTGTAGGGTGGAGGAGTTTACTGAAATAGAGGGTTGTAGGTGCTGGAGGAGGTTACAGAGATAGGTGGGTTGTAGGTGCTGGAGGAGGTTACAGGGATAGGGAGGGTTGTAGGGTCTGGAGGAGGTTACAGAGATAGGGAGGGTTGTAGGGGGCTGCAGGAGGTTACAGACATAGGGGAGGGTTGTAGGGGCTGGAGGAGGTTACAGATATAGGGACAGTTGTAGGGTCTGGAGGAGGTTACAGAGATAGGGAGGGTTGTAGTGTGGAGTAGTTTACAGAAAAAGAGGGTTGTAGGAGCTGGAGGAGGTTACAGATGTTGGGAGGGTTGTAGGGGCTGGAGGAGGTTACAGGGATAGGGAGCGGTGTAGGTGTTGGAGGAGGTTACAGAGATAGGTGGGTTGTAGGTGCTGGAGGAGGTTACAGGGATAGGGAGGTTTGTAGGGTCTGGAGGAGGTTACAGAGATAGGGAGGGTTGTAGGGGGCTGCAGGAGGTTACAGAGATAGGGAGGGTTGTAGGGGCTGGAGGAGGTTACAGAGATAGGGACAGTTGTAGGGTCTGGAGGAGGTTACAGAGATAGGGAGGGTTGTAGTGTGGAGGAGTTTACAGAAAAAGAGGGTTGTAGGAGCTGGAGGAGGTTACAGAGTTTGGGAGGGTTGTAGGGGACTGTAGGAGGTTACAGAGATAGGGAGGGTTGTACGGGCTGGAGGAGGTTACAGAGATAGGGAGGGGTGTAGGGGCTGGAGGAGGTTACAGATATAGGGAGGGTTGTATGGGCTGGAGGAGGTTACAGAGATAGGGAGGGTTGTAGGGGCTGGAGGAGGTTACAGAGACAGGGAGGGTTGTAGGGGCTGGAGGAGGTTACAGAGATAGGTAGGGGTTTCGGGAATGGAGGAGGTTACAGAGATAGTGAGGGGTGTAGGGGCTGGAGGAGGTTACAGAGATAGGGAGGGGTGTAGGGGACTGGAGGAGGTTACAGAGATAGGGAGGGTTGTATGGGCTGGAGGAGGTTACAGAGATAGGGAGTGTTGTAGGGGCTGGAGGAGGTTACAGAGATAGGGAGGGTTGTAGGGGCTGGAGGAGGTTACAGAGATAGGTAGGGGTGTCGGGAATGGAGGAGGTTACAGAGATAGTGAGGGGTGTAGGGGCTGGAGGAGGTTACAGAGATAGGGAGGGGTGTAGGGACTGGAGGAGGTTACAGAGATAGGGAGGGGGTGTCGGGACTGGAGGAGGTTACAGAGATAGGGAGGAGTGTAGGTGCTGGAGGAGGTTACAGAGATAGGGAGGGGTGTCGGGGCTGGAGGAGGTTACAGAGATAGGGAAGGGTGTGGGGGCTGGAGAAGGTTACAGAGATAGGGAGGAGTGTAGGGGCTGGAGGAGGTTACAGAGATAGGGAGGGGTGTCGGGGCTGGAGGAGGTTACAGAGATAGGGAAGGGTGTGGGGGCTGGAGAAGGTTACAGAGATAGGGAGGGGTGTAGGGGCTGGAGGAGGTTACAGAGATAGGGAGGGGTGTAGAGGCTGGAGGAGGTTACAGAGATAGGGAGGGGTGTAGGGGCTGGAGGAGGTTACAGAGATAGGGAGGGTTGTAGGGGCTGGAGGAGGTTACAGAGATAGGGAAGGGTGTAGGGACTGGAGGAGGTTACAGAGATAGGGAGGGGTGTAGGGCCTGGAGGAGGTTACAGAGATAGGGAGGGTTGTAGGGGCTGGAGGAGGTTACAGAGATAGGGAGGGGTGTAGGGGCTGGAGGAGGTTACAGAGATAGGGAGGGTTGTAGGGGCTGGAGGAGGTTACAGAGATAGGGAGGGTTGTAGGGGCTGGAGGAGGTTACAGAGATAGGGAGGGGTGTAGGGGCTGGAGGAGGTTATGGAGATAGGGAGGGTTGTAGGTGCTGGAGGAGGTTACAGAGATAGGGAGGGGTGTAGGGGCTGGAGGAGGTTACAGAGATAGGGAGGGTTGTAGGGGCTGGAGGAGGTTACAGAGAATGGGAGGGGTGTAGGGGCTGGAGGAGGTTACAGAGATAGGGAGGGGTGTAGGGGCTGGAGGAGGTTACAGAGATAGGGAGGGTTGTAGGGGCTGGAGGAGGTTACAGAGATAGGGAGGGTTGTAGGGGCTGGAGGAGGTTACAGAGATAGGAAGGGTTGTAGGGACTGGAGGAGGTTACAGAGATAGGGAGGGTTGTAGGGGCTGGAGGAGGTTACAGAGATAGGGAGCGTTGTAGGGGCTGGAGGAGGTTACAGAGATAGGGAGGGGGTGTAGGGGCTGGAGGAGGTTACAGAGATAGGGAGGGGTGTAGGGGCTGGAGGAGGTTACAGAGATAGGGAGGGTTGTATGGGCTGGAGGAGGTTACAGAGATAGGGAGGGGTGTAGGGGCTGGAGGAGGTTACAGAGATAGGGAGGGGTGTAGGTGCTGGAGGAGGTTACAGAGATAGGGAGAGTTGTAGGGGCTGGAGGAGGTTACAGAGATAGGGAGGGGTGTAGGGGCTGGAGGAGGTTACAGAGATAGGGAGGGGTGTAGGGGCTGGAGGAGGTTACAGAGATAGAGTGGGTTGTAGGGGCTGGAGGAGTTTACAGAGATAGGGAGGGGTGTAGGGGCTGGAGGAGGTTACAGAGATAGGGAGGGGTGTGGGGGCTGGAGGAGGTTACAGAGATAGGGAGGGTTGTGGGGGCTGGAGGAGGTTACAGAGATAGGGAGGGGGTGTAGGGGCTGGAGGAGGTTACAGAGATAGGGAGGGGTGTGGGGGCTGGAGGAGGTTACAGAGATAGGGAGGGTTGTGGGGGCTGGAGGAGGTTACAGAGATAGGGAGGGGGTGTAGGGGCTGGAGGAGGTTACAGAAAAAGAGGGTTGTAGGGTCTGGAGGAGTTTGCAGAGATAGGGAGGGGTGTAGGGGCTGGAGGAGTTTACAGAGATAGGGAGGGGTGTGGGGGCTGGAGGAGGTTACAGAGATAGGGAGGGTTGTGGGGGCTGGAGGATGTTACAGAGATAGGGAGGGTTGTAGGTGCTGGAGGAGGTTACAGAGATAGGGAGGGGTGTAGGGGCTGGAGGAGGAGGTTACAGAGATAGGGAGGGGTGTAGGGGCTGGAGGAGGTTACAGAGATAGGGAGGGGTGTAGGGGCTGGAGGAGGAGGTTACAGATATAGGGAGGGTTGTAGGGGCTGGAGGAGGTTACAGAGATAGGGAGGGGGTGTAGGGGCTGGAGGAGGTTACAGAGATAGGGAGGGGTGTAGGGTCTGGAGGAGTTTGCAGAGATAGGGAGGGGTGGAGTGAGGTCCATGGAGGGGATTTGAAAACGATGGTCTGAATGTGAAAATCGAGGGGTTGCCGGACCGGGAGCCAGAGTGGGTCAGCGAGATACAGGGGGTGAGAGGTGAGAGGGACTCGGTAGATGTTCGGACACGGGGGGGAGCAGCAGGGTTTGGGACAAGCTGATTTTCACGAGAGTTTAAATGGAGGAGAACAGCTCCCCCTCCTGGTGTTATCTGTACACTGACTGGTGTCTCTCAGTCCCTCTCTCTCTCAGGGAGATATCTGTACACTGACTGGAGTCTCTCAGTCCTCTCTCTCTCTCAGGGAGATATCTGTACACTGACTGGTGTCTATCAGTCCCTCTCTCTCTCAGGGAGATATCTGTACACTGACTGGTGTCTCTCAGTCCCCTCTCTCTCTCAGGGAGATATCTGTACACTGACCGGTGTCTCTCAGTCCCTCTCTCTCTCAGGGAGATATCTGTACACTGACTGGTGTCTCTCAGTCTCTCTCTCTCAGGGAGATATCTGTACACTTACTGGTGTCTCTCATTTCCCTCTCTCTCTCAGGGAGATATCTGTACACAGACTGGTGTCTCTCAGTCCCTCTCTCTCAGGGAGATATCTGTACACTGACTGGTGTCTCTCAGTCCCCTCTCTCTCAGGGAGATATCTGTACACTGACTGGTGTCTCTCAGTCTCTCTCTCTCAGGGAGATATCTGTACACTTACTGGTGTCTCTCATTTCCCTCTCTCTCTCAGGGAGATATCTGTACACAGACTGGTGTCTCTCAGTCCCTCTCTCTCAGGGAGATATCTGTACACTGACTGGTGTCTCTCAGTCCCTCTCTCTCTCAGGGAGATATCTGTACACTGACTGGTGTCTCTCAGTCCCTCTCTCTCTCTCAGGGAGATATCTGTACACTGACTGGTTTCTCTCAGTCCCCTCTCTCTCTCAGGGAGATATCTGTACACTGACTGGTGTCTCTCAGTCCCCTCTCTCTCAGGGAGATATCTGTACACTGACTGGTGTCTCTCAGTCCCCTCTCTCTCAGGGACATATCTGTACACTGACTGGTGTCTCTCAGTCCCCTCTCTCTCTCGGAGATATCTGTATACTGACTGGTGTCTCTCAGTCCCTCTCTCTCAGGGAGATATCTGTACACTGACTGGTGTCTCTCAGTCCCCTCTCTCTCAGGGAGATATCTGTACACTGACTGGTGTCTCTCAGTCCCCCCTCTCTCTCTCAGGGAGATATCTGTACACTGACTGGTGTCTCTCAGTCCCTCTCTCTCTCTCGGAGATATCTGTATACTGACTGGTGTCTCTCAGTCCCTCTCTCTCAGGGAGATATCTGTACACTGACTGGTGTCTCTCAGTCCCTCTCTCTCTCAGGGAGATATCTGTACACTGACTGGTGTCTCTCAGTCCCTCTCTCTCTCTCAGGGAGATATCTGTACACTGACTGGTGTCTCTCAGTCCCTTCTCTCTCTCAGGGAGATATCTGTACACTGACTGGTGTCTCTCAGTCCCCTCTCTCTCTCTCAGGGAGATATCTGTACACTGACTGGTTTCTCTCAGTCCCCTCTCTCTCTCAGGGAGATATCTGTACACTGACTGGTGTCTCTCAGTCCCCTCTCTCTCAGGGAGATATCTGTACACTGACTGGTGTCTCTCAGTCCCCTCTCTCTCAGGGAGATATCTGTACACTGACTGGTGTCTCTCAGTCCCCTCTCTCTCTCAGGGTGATATCTGTACACTGACTGGTGTCTCTCAGTCCCTCTCTCTCTCTCAGGGAGATATCTGTACACTGACTGGTGTCTCTCCGTCCCCTCTCTCTCTCTCTCAGGGAGATATCTGTACACTGACTGGTGTCTCTCCGTCCCCTCTCTCCCTCACAGGGAGATACATGTACACTGACGGAAGGCTGCTTCTGACTGGTATTCATTGCCTTTGACCCCCATTGCCTAACAATGACTGTGGGGACATAGGTCACAATGAGTTGTGGTGATCACAGCCTTAGCTTAGAGTGTGCGAGGCGGTGGTTATGTATTGATCTCTGCTTTGGAATAGGTTCTAGGTGAATAGAATAATTCATCCCTTTAACGATTTAGCAGTTGTGGTAAGCCCTTTTTGCGATATTGAGTCTGTGAATGTCAACCCTTGGTCTGACGTCTCCTGCCTCACTGAAGTACACTGGGTATTTACCTTTCCATCGCCGAAGACTTCTTAACCGACCAGATTTCGGACAGGCCTAGAGTGGGCTGTCGCGAATGGGATTTCCTCATCAGAGGCGCTTTTTGTTGAGGGGGAGGAGGGTCGATCGGGGCGATCCGGTAGATGTAGTATATTTAGATTGTCGTAAAGGTCCCACGAGCGGCCTCCACCCCAGTCCGGCGACAGCGCCGTCGGAGTTCAAAGGTCAGCAAGGATTGAGGATGGGTTAAGGGACGGTGGGGGGTGGGGGGGGGGGGGTGGGTTGGGTGTCGGGGGTTGGGGGCAGGGTACGGGAATCAACCAGGCAGTTTCAGGAGGTCAGGCTGTAACCGGCCAGACACAGTGAGCGTCAGTGCTGCGGCCTTGGCCATTTGCAATGCCTTGGATGAGGGTGGAGTGAGGGCGGAGGTTAACGTATCCTGGTTTGCTGAGGGTGCAAGGTTGGGCAGGAAAGGAAGCTGCGTGGAGGATACAAAGGGCCGGCGGAGGTATACGGGCAGGTTGGGTGAGTGGGCCAGAACCCGGCAGATGGAGCATAAGGTGGGTGAAGTGTGAAGCGACGTGGTGTGGTCAGAGGATGGGATAGCGGGATCGTTTTTGTACAGTGAGAGTCTGGGAGGTGTTTGCAATCGGAGGGATCTGGGTGTCTTTGTACATGAACCACAGAAAGTTACCGTGTGGATACAGCAAGCGAAGAGGAAGGGAAATGCTCTGTGAGTCTTTATTACCAAGGGATTGGAGTGTAAGGATGAAGGAGTCTTAATACAATGATACAGGGCGTTGGGTGAGACCACACCCAGAGCTCTGAATCCGGTTAGGGTCTCCTTACCTGAGGAAGGAACATCCCTGCCCTAGAGGGAGGGTAACGAAGGTTCACCAGACTGGTCCCTGGGATGAGAGGGATTGTCCCAGGAGGAGAGATTGAGTCGAAATGGGTCTCTATTCCCTGCAGTTTTGAAGATCGAGAGGTCGTCTCACTGCCACATAGAAAACTCTGAAGGGCTTTGACAGGGTCGATGCCGAGAGGTTGTTTCCCTCCCCACTCTCTCCCCCCTCCCCGGGCTGGAGAGTCTAGAACACGGGGGGGGTCCCAGTCTCAGGAGAAGGGGTCGGCCATTCTGGGCTGAGATGAAGGAGAAATGTCTTCACTCGGGAGGGTTGTGAATCTTTGGAATTCTCTACCCCAGAGAGCGGTGGGCGCTCCGTCGTCGAGTAGGTTCGAGACCGGGAGATCGAGGGATTCGTTAACCGGAGAATGTCGTGTGGGGTAGGGGGTGATAGAGAGGGGGGAGATGACAAATGGGATGCAAGATGGGAAAGTGTGAAGCAATGCACTTGAGGAGAGCTAACAAGTCAAGGGATGACGCTATGAATGGTGGGACCCTGGAAAGCACTGGAGATCAGAGGGACCTTGGTGTACATATCCACAGATCCCTGGAGGTAGCGGGACAGGTAGATAAGGAGGTTAAGAAGGCGTATGGGATACTTGCCTTTATCAGCCAAGGTGGAGAATACAAGAGCAGGGAGGTTAGCCAGGAAATGACTCAAACGCTGGTGAGGCCACAGCTAGAGTACTGCGTACAGTCCTGATCACCACATTGTAGGAAGGATGTGGTGGCACTGGAGAAGGTGCAGAGGAGATTCACCAGGACGCTGGCTGGGCTGGAGGGTCTGAGCTATGGGGAAAGATCGGAAAGGCCGGGGTTGTTTAACTTGGAGCAGCGAAGGTTGAGAGGGGCCTGAAAGGAGGTGTGTAAGGTGACGAGGGGCAGAGATAGGGTGGAGAGGAGGGCACTTTATCCATTAGTGGAGGGGGTAAAGAACCAGGGGGGGGCATAGATTTAAGGTAAAGGGGTAGAAGCCTAAGAGGGGGAGTTGAGGAGAATTTCTTTCACCCAGAGGCTGGTGGGAGACTAGAACTCACGGCCTGAAAAGGAGGTGGAGTCAGAAACTCTCGTAACGTTGAACAAACATTGAGGTATTGACGCGCGTTGAAGCAGCCGCCAGGGCTATGGGCCAAGGGCTGGAACAGGAGATCAGTGTAGACAGGTCCTTGTTGGCCAGAGCAGATAGGATGGGCCGAATGGCCTCCTTAAGTGTGCAAAATGCCAAAGAGTCTCTGGGACTGAGAGACACCAGTCAGTGTACAGATATCTCCCTGAGAGAGGGGGACTGAGAGACACCAGTCAGCGTACAGATATCTCCCTGAGAGAGAGAGGGGACTGAGAGACACCAGTCAGTGTACGGATATCTCCCTGAGAGAGAGAGGGGACTGAGAGACACCAGTCAGTGTACAGATATCTCCCTGAGAGAGAGACGGGACTGAGAGACACCAGTCAGTGTACAGATGTTTCCCTGAGAGAGAGAGCGGGACTGAGAGACATCAGTCAGTGTACAGATTACTCCCTGAGAGAGAGAGAGAGAGGGACTGAGAGACACCAGTCAGTGTACAGATATCTTCCTGGGAGAGAAAGGGGCCTGAGAGACACCAGTCAGTGTACAGATATCTCCCTGAGAGAGAGAGGGGAATGAGAGAGAGCAGTCAGTGTACAGATATCTCCCCGAGAGAGAGAGAGAGGGGACTGAGAGAAACCAGTCAGTGTACAGATACCTTCCTGAGAGAGAGAGGGGACTGAGAGACACCAGTCAGTGCACAGATATCTTCCTGAGAGAGAGGGGATTGAGAGACACCAGTCAGTGTACAGATATCTCCCTGAGAGAGAGAGGGATTGAGAGGCCCCAGTCAGTGTACAGATATCTCCCAGAGAGAGGGGGGACTGAGAGACACCAATCAGTGTACAGATATCTCCCTGAGAGAGAGAGGGACTGAGAGACACCAGTCAGTGTACAGATATCTCACTGAGAGAGGGAGACTGAGAGACACCTGTCACTGTACAGATATCTCCCTGAGAGAGAGAGGGACTGAGAGACAACAGTCTGTGTATAGATATCTCCCTGTGAGAGAGAGGGACTGAGAGACACCAGTCAGTGTACAGATATCTCCCTGAGAGAGAGAGGAGACTGAGAGACACCTGTCAGTGTACAGATATCTCCCTGAGAGAGAGAGGGGACTGAGAGACACCAGTCAGTGTACAGATATCTCCCTGAGAGAGAGAGGGGACTGAGAGACACCAGTCAGTGTACAGATATCTCCCTGAGAGAGAGAGGAGACTGAGAGACACCTGTCAGTGTACAGATATCTCCCTGAGAGAGAGAGGGGACTGAGAGACACCAGTCAGTGTACAGATATCTCCCTGAGAGAGAGAGGAGACTGAGAGACACCTGTCAGTGTACAGATATCTCCCTGAGAGAGAGAGGGGACTGAGAGACACCAGTCAGTGTACAGATATCTCTCTGAGAGAGAGAGAGGGACTGAGAGACTCGAGTCAGTGTACAGATATCTCCCTGAAATAGTGGGGACTGAGAGACACCAGTCATTGTACAGATATCTCCCTGAGAGAGAGACGGGACTGAGAGACACCAGTCAGTGTACAGATATCTCCCTGAGAGAGAGAGAGACTGAGAGACACCAGTCAGTGTACAGATATCTCCCTGAGAGAGAGCGAGGGACTGAGAGACACCAGTCAGTGTACAGATATCTCCCTGAGAGAGGGGACCTAGAGACACCAGTCAGTGTACAGATATCTCCTTGAGAGAGAGAGAATGAGAGACACCAGTCAGTGTACAGATATCTCCCTGAGAGAGAGAGGGACTGAGAGACACCAGTCAGTGTACGGATATCTCCCTGAGAGAGAGAGGGGACTGAGAGACACCAGTCAGTGTACAGATATCTCCCTGAGAGAGGGAGGGGACTGAGAGACACCAGTCAGTGTACGGATATTTCCCTGAGAGAGAGATCTACTGAGAGACACCAGTCAGTGTACAGATATCTCCCTGAGAGAGGGGACTGAGATACACCAGTCAGTGTACAGATATCTCCCTGAGAGAAAGAGAGACTGAGAGACACCAGTCAGTGTACAGATATCTCCCTGAGAGAGAAAGAGGGAACTGAGAGACACCGGTCAGTGTACAGATATCTCCCTGAGAGAGGGGACCTAGAGACACCAGTCAGTGTACAGATATCTCCCTGAGAGAGAGAGACTGAGAGACACCAGTCAGTGTACAGATATCTCCCTGAGAGAGAGGGGACTGAAAGATACCAGTCAGTGTATAGATATCTCCCTGAGAGAGGGAGGGGAATGAGAGACACCAGTCAGTGTACGGATATCTCCCTGAGAGAGAGATCCACTGAGAGACACCAGTCAGTGTACAGATATCTCCCTGAGAGAGAGGGGACTGAGCGACACCAGTCAAAGTACAGATATCTCCTTGAGAGAGAGGGGACTGAGAGACACCAGTCATTGTACAGATATCTCCCTGAGAGAGAGAGCGACTGGGAGAAACCAGTCTGTGTACAGATATCTCCCTGAGAGAGAGGGGACTGTGAGACACCAGTCTGTGTATAGATATCTCCCTGTGAGAGAGAGGGACTGAGAGACACCAGTCAGTGTACAGATATCTCCCTGAGAGAGAGAGGGACTGAGAGACAGCAGTCAGTGTATAGATATCTCACTGTGAGAGAGAGGGACTGAGAGACACCAGTCAGTGTACAGATATCTCCCTGAGAGAGGGAGACTGAGAGACACCTGTCACTGTACAGATATCTCACTGAGAGAGAGAGGGACTGAGAGACACCAGTCAGTGTACAGATATCTCCCTGAGAGAGAGAGACTGAGAGACACTAGTCAGTGTACAGATATCTCCCTGAGAGAGAGAGAGGGGACTGAGAGACACCAGTCAGTGTACAGATATCTCCCTGAGAGAGAGAGAGGGACTGAGAGACTCGAGTCAGTGTACAGATATCTCCCTGAGATAGTGGGGAATGAGAGACACCAGTCACTGTACAGATATCTCCCTGTGAGAGAGAGAGGGGACTGAGAGACACCAGTCAGTGTACAGATATCTCCCCGAGAGAGAGAGAGACTGAGAGACACCAGTCAGTGTACAGATATCTCCCTGAGAGAGAGAGGGACTGAGAGACACCATTCAGTGTACAGATATCTCCCTGAGAGAGTGGGGACTGAGAGACACCAGTCAATGTACAGATATCTCCCTGAGAGAGAGAGGGGACTGAGAGACACCAGTCAGTGTACAGATATCTCCCTGTGAGAGAGAGAGGACTGAGAGACACCAGTCAGTGTACAGATATCTCCCTGAGAGAGAGAGAGGGACTGAGAGACACCAGTCAGTGTACAGATATCTCCCTGAGAGAGAGAGACTCAGAGACACCAGTCAGTGTACAGATATCTCCCTGAGAGAGGGAGGGGACTGAGAGACACCAGTCAGTGTACGGATATCTCCCTGAGAGAGAGATCTACTGAGAGGCACCAGTCAGTGTACAGATATCTCCCTGAGAGAGGGGACTGAGAGACACCAGTCAGTGTACAGATATCTCCCTGAGAGAGAGAGACTGAGAGACACCAGTCAGTGTACAGATATCTCCCTGAGAGAGAGAGAGGGACTGAGAGACACCGGTCAGGGTACAGATATCTCCCTGAGAGAGGGGACCTAGAAACACCAGTCAGTGTACAGACATCTCCCTGAGAGAGGGGACCTAGAGACACCAGTCAGTGTACAGATATCTCCTTGAGAGAGAGAGAATGAGAGACACCAGTCAGTGTACAGATATCTCCCTGAAAGAGAGGGGACTGAGAGACACCAGTCAGTGTACAGATATCTCCCTGAGAGAGGGAGGGGACTGAGAGACACCAGTCAGTGTACGGATATTTCCCTGAGAGAGAGATCTACTGAGAGACACCAGTCAGTGTACAGATATCTCCCTGAGAGAGGGGACTGAGATACACCAGTCAGTGTACAGATATCTCCCTGAGAGAGAGAGAGACTGAGAGACACCAGTCAGTGTACAGATATCTCCCTGAGAGAGAAAGAGGGAACTGAGAGACACCGGTCAGTGTACAGATATCTCCCTGAGAGAGGGGACCTAGAGACACCAGTCAGTGTACAGATATCTCCCTGAGAGAGAGAGACTGAGAGACACCAGTCAGTGTACAGATATCTCCCTGAGAGAGAGGGGACTGAAAGATACCAGTCAGTGTATAGATATCTCCCTGAGAGAGGGTGGGGACTGAGAGACACCAGTCAGTGTACGGATATCTCCCTGAGAGAGAGAGGGACTGAGAGACACCAGTCAGTGTACAGATATCTCCCTGAGAGAGAGAGGGACTGAGAGACAGCAGTCAGTGTACAGATATCTCCCTGAGAGAGAGGGGACTGAGCGACACCAGTCAGAGTACAGATATCTCCTTGAGAGAGAGGGGACTGAGAGACACCAGTCATTGTACAGATATCTCCCTGAGAGAGAGAGCGACTGGGAGAAACCAGTCTGTGTACAGATATCTCCCTGAGAGAGAGAGGGACTGTGAGACACCAGTCTGTGTATAGATATCTCCCTGTGAGAGAGAGGGACTGAGAGACACCAGTCAGTGTACAGATATCTCCCTGAGAGAGAGAGGGACTGAGAGACAGCAGTCAGTGTATAGATATCTCACTGTGAGAGAGAGGGACTGAGAGACACCAGTCAGTGTACAGATATCTCCCTGAGAGAGGGAGACTGAGAGACACCTGTCACTGTACAGATATCTCACTGAGAGAGAGAGGGACTGAGAGACACCAGTCAGTGTACAGATATCTCCCTGAGAGAGAGAGACTGAGAGACACTAGTCAGTGTACAGATATCTCCCTGAGAGAGAGAGAGGGGACTGAGAGACACCAGTCAGTGTACAGATATCTCCCTGAGAGAGAGAGAGGGACTGAGAAACTCGAGTCAGTGTACAGATATCTCCCTGAGATAGTGGGGAATGAGAGACACCAGTCACTGTACAGATATCTCCCTGTGAGAGAGAGAGGGGACTGAGAGACACCAGTCAGTGTACAGATATCTCCCGGAGAGAGAGAGAGACTGAGAGACACCAGTCAGTGTACAGATATCTCCCTGAGAGAGAGAGGGACTGAGAGACACCATTCAGTGTACAGATATCTCCCTGAGAGAGTGGGGACTGAGAGACACCAGTCAATGTACAGATATCTCCCTGAGAGAGAGAGGGGACTGAGAGACACCAGTCAGTGTACAGATATTTCCCTGTGAAAGAGAGAGGACTGAGAGACACCAGTCAGTGTACAGATATCTCCCTGAGAGAGAGAGAGGGACTGAGAGACACCAGTCAGTGTACAGATATCTCCCTGAGAGAGAGAGACTCAGAGACACCAGTCAGTGTACAGATATCTCCCTGAGAGAGGGAGGGGACTGAGAGACACCAGTCAGTGTACGGATATCTCCCTGAGAGAGAGAGGGGACTGAGAGACACCAGTCAGTGTACAGATATCTCCCTGAGAGAGGGGACTGAGAGACACCAGTCAGTGTACAGATATCTCCCTGAGAGAGAGAGGGACTGTGAGACACCAGTCTGTGTATAGATATCTCCCTGTGAGAGAGAGGGACTGAGAGACACCAGTCAGTGTACAGATATCTCCCTGAGAGAGAGAGGGACTGAGAGACAGCAGTCAGTGTATAGATATCTCACTGTGAGAGAGAGGGACTGAGAGACACCAGTCAGTGTACAGATATCTCCCTGAGAGAGGGAGACTGAGAGACACCTGTCACTGTACAGATATCTCACTGAGAGAGAGAGGGACTGAGAGACACCAGTCAGTGTACAGATATCTCCCTGAGAGAGAGAGACTGAGAGACACTAGTCAGTGTACAGATATCTCCCTGAGAGAGAGAGAGGGGACTGAGAGACACCAGTCAGTGTACAGATATCTCCCTGAGAGAGAGAGAGGGACTGAGAGACTCGAGTCAGTGTACAGATATCTCCCTGAGATAGTGGGGAATGAGAGACACCAGTCACTGTACAGATATCTCCCTGTGAGAGAGAGAGGGGACTGAGAGACACCAGTCAGTGTACAGATATCTCCCCGAGAGAGAGAGAGACTGAGAGACACCAGTCAGTGTACAGATATCTCCCTGAGAGAGAGAGGGACTGAGAGACACCATTCAGTGTACAGATATCTCCCTGAGAGAGTGGGGACTGAGAGACACCAGTCAATGTACAGATATCTCCCTGAGAGAGAGAGGGGACTGAGAGACACCAGTCAGTGTACAGATATCTCCCTGTGAGAGAGAGAGGACTGAGAGACACCAGTCAGTGTACAGATATCTCCCTGAGAGAGAGAGAGGGACTGAGAGACACCAGTCAGTGTACAGATATCTCCCTGAGAGAGAGAGACTCAGAGACACCAGTCAGTGTACAGATATCTCCCTGAGAGAGAGAGGGGACTGAGAGACACCAGTCAGTGTACGGATATCTCCCTGAGAGAGAGATCTACTGAGAGGCACCAGTCAGTGTACAGATATCTGCCTGAGAGAGGGGACTGAGAGACACCAGTCAGTGTACAGATATCTCCCTGAGAGAGAGAGACTGAGAGACACCAGTCAGTAAACAGATATCTCCCTGGGAGAGAGAGGGACTGAGAGACACCGGTCAGGGTACAGATATCTCCCTGAGAGAGGGGACCTAGAGACACCAGTCAGTGTACAGACATCTCCCTGAGAGAGGGAGGGGACTGAGAGACACCAGTCAGTGTACGGATATCTCCCTGAGAGAGAGATCTACTGAGAGACACCAGTCAGTGTACAGATATCTCCCTGAGAGAGAGGGGACTGAGCGACACCAGTCAGAGTACAGATATCTCCTTGAGAGAGAGGGGACTGAGAGACACCAGTCATTGTACAGATATCTCCCTGAGAGAGAGAGCGACTGGGAGAAACCAGTCTGTGTACAGATATCTCCCTGAGAGAGAGAGGGACTGTGAGACACCAGTCTGTGTATAGATATCTCCCTGTGAGAGAGAGGGACTGAGAGACACCAGTCAGTGTACAGATATCTCCCTGAGAGAGAGAGGGACTGAGAGACAGCAGTCAGTGTATAGATATCTCACTGTGAGAGAGAGGGACTGAGAGACACCAGTCAGTGTACAGATATCTCCCTGAGAGAGGAAGACTGAGAGACACCTGTCACTGTACAGATATCTCCCTGAGAGAGAGAGGGACTGAGAGACACCAGTCAGTGTACAGATATCTCCCTGAGAGAGAGAGACTGAGAGACACCAGTCAGTGTACAGATATCTCCCTGAGAGAGAGGGGACTGAGAGACAACAGTCAGTGTACAGATATCTCCCTGAGAGAGAGAGAGGGACTGAGAGACTCGAGTCAGTGTACAGATATCTCCCTGAGATAGTGGGGAATGAGAGACACCAGTCAGTGTACAGATATCTCCCTGTGAGAGAGAGAGGGGACTGAGAGACACCAGTCAGTGTACAGATATCTCCCTGAGAGAGAGAGAGACTGAGAGACACCAGTCAGTGTACAGATATCTCCCTGAGAGAGAGAGGGACTGAGAGACACCATTCAGTGTACAGATATCTCCCTGAGAGAGTGGGGACTGAGAGACACCAGTCAGTGTACAGATATCTCCCTGAGAGAGAGAGGGGACTGAGAGACACCAGTCAGTGTACAGATATCTCCCTGTTAGAGAGAGAGGACTGAGAGACACCAGTCAGTGTACAGATATCTCCCTGAGAGAGAGAGAGGGACTGAGAGACACCAGTCAGTGTACAGATATCTCCCTGTGAGAGAGAGAGGACTGAGAGACACCAGTCAGTGTACAGATATCTCCCTGAGAGAGAGAGAGAGACTCAGAGACACCAGTCAGTGCACAGATATCTCCCTGAGAGAGGGAGGGGACTGAGAGACACCAGTCATTGTACGGATATCTCCCTGAGAGAGAGATCTACTGAGAGGCACCAGTCAGTGTACAAATATCTCCCTGAGAGAGGGGACTGAGAGACACCAGTCAGTGTACAGATATCTCCCTGAGAGAGAGAGACTGAGAGACACCAGTCAGTGTACAGATATCTCCCTGAGAGAGAGAGAGGGACTTAGAGACACCGGTCAGTGTACAAATATCTCCCTGAGAGAGGGGACCTAGAGACACCAGTCAGTGTACAGACATCTCCCTGAGAGAGGGGGGACTGAGAGACACCAGTCAGTGCACAGCTATCTCCCTGAGAGAGGGAGGGGACTGAGAGACACCAGTCAGTGTACGGATATCTCCCTGTGAGAGAGAGAGGACTGAGAGACACCAGTCAATGTACAGATATCTCCCTGAGAGAGAGAGAGGGACTGAGAGACACCAGTCAGTGTACAGATATCTCCCTGAGAGAGAGAGACTCAGAGACACCAGTCAGTGTACAGATATCTCCCTGAGAGAGGGAGGGGACTGAGAGACACCAGTCAGTGTACGGATATCTCCCTGAGAGAGAGATCTACTGAGAGGCACCAGTCAGTGTACAGATATCTCCCTGAGAGAGGGGACTGAGAGACACCAGTCAGTGTACAGATATCTCCCTGAGAGAGAGAGACTGAGAGACACCAGTCAGTAAACAGATATCTCCCTGGGAGAGAGAGGGACTGAGAGACACCGGTCAGGGTACAGATATCTCCCTGAGAGAGGGGACCTAGAGACACCAGTCAGTGTACAGACATCTCCCTGAGAGAGGGAGGGGACTGAGAGACACCAGTCAGTGTACGGATATCTCCCTGAGAGAGAGATCTACTGAGAGGCACCAGTCAGTGTACAGATATCTGCCTGAGAGAGGGGACTGAGAGACACCAGTCAGTGTACAGATATCTCCCTGAGAGAGAGAGACTGAGAGACACCAGTCAGTAAACAGATATCTCCCTGGGAGAGAGAGGGACTGAGAGACACCGGTCAGGGTACAGATATCTCCCTGAGAGAGGGGACCTAGAGACACCAGTCAGTGTACAGACATCTCCCTGAGAGAGGGAGGGGACTGAGAGACACCAGTCAGTGTACGGATATCTCCCTGAGAGAGAGATCTACTGAGAGACACCAGTCAGTGTACAGATATCTCCCTGAGAGAGAGGGGACTGAGCGACACCAGTCAGAGTACAGATATCTCCTTGAGAGAGAGGGGACTGAGAGACACCAGTCATTGTACAGATATCTCCCTGAGAGAGAGAGCGACTGGGAGAAACCAGTCTGTGTACAGATATCTCCCTGAGAGAGAGAGGGACTGTGAGACACCAGTCTGTGTATAGATATCTCCCTGTGAGAGAGAGGGACTGAGAGACACCAGTCAGTGTACAGATATCTCCCTGAGAGAGAGAGGGACTGAGAGACAGCAGTCAGTGTATAGATATCTCACTGTGAGAGAGAGGGACTGAGAGACACCAGTCAGTGTACAGATATCTCCCTGAGAGAGGAAGACTGAGAGACACCTGTCACTGTACAGATATCTCCCTGAGAGAGAGAGGGACTGAGAGACACCAGTCAGTGTACAGATATCTCCCTGAGAGAGAGAGACTGAGAGACACCAGTCAGTGTACAGATATCTCCCTGAGAGAGAGAGAGGGGACTGAGAGACAACAGTCAGTGTACAGATATCTCCCTGAGAGAGAGAGAGGGACTGAGAGACTCGAGTCAGTGTACAGATATCTCCCTGAGATAGTGGGGAATGAGAGACACCAGTCAGTGTACAGATATCTCCCTGTGAGAGAGAGAGGGGACTGAGAGACACCAGTCAGTGTACAGATATCTCCCTGAGAGAGAGAGAGACTGAGAGACACCAGTCAGTGTACAGATATCTCCCTGAGAGAGAGAGGGACTGAGAGACACCATTCAGTGTACAGATATCTCCCTGAGAGAGTGGGGACTGAGAGACACCAGTCAGTGTACAGATATCTCCCTGAGAGAGAGAGGGGACTGAGAGACACCAGTCAGTGTACAGATATCTCCCTGTTAGAGAGAGAGGACTGAGAGACACCAGTCAGTGTACAGATATCTCCCTGAGAGAGAGAGAGGGACTGAGAGACACCAGTCAGTGTACAGATATCTCCCTGTGAGAGAGAGAGGACTGAGAGACACCAGTCAGTGTACAGATATCTCCCTGAGAGAGAGAGAGAGACTCAGAGACACCAGTCAGTGCACAGATATCTCCCTGAGAGAGGGAGGGGACTGAGAGACACCAGTCATTGTACGGATATCTCCCTGAGAGAGAGATCTACTGAGAGGCACCAGTCAGTGTACAAATATCTCCCTGAGAGAGGGGACTGAGAGACACCAGTCAGTGTACAGATATCTCCCTGAGAGAGAGAGACTGAGAGACACCAGTCAGTGTACAGATATCTCCCTGAGAGAGAGAGAGGGACTGAGAGACACCGGTCAGTGTACAAATATCTCCCTGAGAGAGGGGACCTAGAGACACCAGTCAGTGTACAGACATCTCCCTGAGAGAGGGGGGACTGAGAGACACCAGTCAGTGCACAGCTATCTCCCTGAGAGAGGGAGGGGACTGAGAGACACCAGTCAGTGTACGGATATCTCCCTGTGAGAGAGAGAGGACTGAGAGACACCAGTCAATGTACAGATATCTCCCTGAGAGAGAGAGAGGGACTGAGAGACACCAGTCAGTGTACAGATATCTCCCTGAGAGAGAGAGACTCAGAGACACCAGTCAGTGTACAGATATCTCCCTGAGAGAGGGAGGGGACTGAGAGACACCAGTCAGTGTACGGATATCTCCCTGAGAGAGAGATCTACTGAGAGGCACCAGTCAGTGTACAGATATCTCCCTGAGAGAGGGGACTGAGAGACACCAGTCAGTGTACAGATATCTCCCTGAGAGAGAGAGACTGAGAGACACCAGTCAGTAAACAGATATCTCCCTGGGAGAGAGAGGGACTGAGAGACACCGGTCAGGGTACAGATATCTCCCTGAGAGAGGGGACCTAGAGACACCAGTCAGTGTACAGACATCTCCCTGAGAGAGGGAGGGGACTGAGAGACACCAGTCAGTGTACGGATATCTCCCTGAGAGAGAGATCTACTGAGAGACACCAGTCAGTGTACAGATATCTCCCTGAGAGAGAGGGGACTGAGCGACACCAGTCAGAGTACAGATATCTCCTTGAGAGAGAGGGGACTGAGAGACACCAGTCATTGTACAGATATCTCCCTGAGAGAGAGAGCGACTGGGAGAAACCAGTCTGTGTACAGATATCTCCCTGAGAGAGAGAGGGACTGTGAGACACCAGTCTGTGTATAGATATCTCCCTGTGAGAGAGAGGGACTGAGAGACACCAGTCAGTGTACAGATATCTCCCTGAGAGAGAGAGGGACTGAGAGACAGCAGTCAGTGTATAGATATCTCACTGTGAGAGAGAGGGACTGAGAGACACCAGTCAGTGTACAGATATCTCCCTGAGAGAGGAAGACTGAGAGACACCTGTCACTGTACAGATATCTCCCTGAGAGAGAGAGGGACTGAGAGACACCAGTCAGTGTACAGATATCTCCCTGAGAGAGAGAGACTGAGAGACACCAGTCAGTGTACAGATATCTCCCTGAGAGAGAGAGAGGGGACTGAGAGACAACAGTCAGTGTACAGATATCTCCCTGAGAGAGAGAGAGGGACTGAGAGACTCGAGTCAGTGTACAGATATCTCCCTGAGATAGTGGGGAATGAGAGACACCAGTCACTGTACAGATATCTCCCTGTGAGAGAGAGAGGGGACTGAGAGACACCAGTCAGTGTACAGATATCTCCCTGAGAGAGAGAGAGACTGAGAGACACCAGTCAGAGTACAGATATCTCCCTGAGAGAGAGAGGGACTGAGAGACACCATTCAGTGTACAGATATCTCCCTGAGAGAGTGGGGACTGAGAGACACCAGTCAGTGTACAGATATCTCCCTGAGAGAGAGAGGGGACTGAGAGACACCAGTCAGTGTACAGATATCTCCCTGTTAGAGAGAGAGGACTGAGAGACACCAGTCAGTGTACAGATATCTCCCTGAGAGAGAGAGAGGGACTGAGAGACACCAGTCAGTGTACAGATATCTCCCTGTGAGAGAGAGAGGACTGAGAGACACCAGTCAGTGTACAGATATCTCCCTGAGAGAGAGAGAGAGACTCAGAGACACCAGTCAGTGCACAGATATCTCCCTGAGAGAGGGAGGGGACTGAGAGACACCAGTCAGTGTACGGATATCTCCCTGAGAGAGAGATCTACTGAGAGGCACCAGTCAGTGTACAAATATCTCCCTGAGAGAGGGGACTGAGAGACACCAGTCAGTGTACAGATATCTCCCTGAGAGAGAGAGACTGAGAGACACCAGTCAGTGTACAGATATCTCCCTGAGAGAGAGAGAGGGACTGAGAGACACCGGTCAGTGTACAAATATCTCCCTGAGAGAGGGGACCTAGAGACACCAGTCAGTGTACAGACATCTCCCTGAGAGAGGGGGGACTGAGAGACACCAGTCAGTGCACAGCTATCTCCCTGAGAGAGGGAGGGGACTGAGAGACACCAGTCAGTGTACGGATATCTCCCTGAGAGAGATATCTACTGAGAGACACCGGTCAGTGTACAGATATCTCCCTGAGAGAGAGGGGACTGAGAGACACCAGTCAGAGTACAGATATCTCCTTGAGATAGAGGGGACTGAGAGACACCAGTCATTGTACAGATATCTCCCTGAGAGAGAGAGAGGGACTGTGAGACACCAGTCAGTGTACAGATAACTCCGTGACAGAGAGAGGGTACTGAGAGACACCCGTCAGTGTACAGATATCTCCCTGAGAGACAGAGGACTGAGAGACGCCAGTCAGTGTGCAGATATCTCCCTGAGAGAGAGAGGGACTGTGAGACATCAGACAGTGTACAGATATCTCCCTGACAGAGAGAGGGGACTGAGACACACCCGTCAGTGTACAGATATCTCCCTGAGAGAGAGGGCACTGAGAGACACCATTCAGTGTACGGATATCTCCCTGAGAGAGAGAGAGGGTCTGAGAGACACCAGTCAGTGTACTAATATCTCCCTGAGAGAGAGAGACTGAGAGACACCAGTCAGTGTACAGAAATCTCCCTGAGAGAGAGAGACTGAGAGACTCCTGTCAGTGTACAGATATCTCCCTGAGAGAGAGAGGGACTGAGAGACACCAGTCAGTGTATAGATATCTCCCTGAGAGAGAGAGGGACTGAGAGACACCAGTCAGTGTACAGATATCTCCCTGAGAGAGAGAGAGGGACTGAGAGACACCAGTCAGTGTACAGATATCTCCCTGAGAGAGAGAGGGGACTGAGAGACAGCAGTCATTATACAGATATCTCCCTGAGAGAGAGAGGGATTGAGAGACACCAGTCAGTGTACAGATATCTCCCTGAGAGAGAGAGAGGGACTGAGAGACACCAGTCAGTGTACAGATATCTCCCTGAGAGAGAGAGGGTCTGAGAGACAGCAGTCAGTGTGCAGATATCTCCCTGAGAGAGGGGACTGAGAGACACCATTCAGTGAACAGATATCTCCGTGAGAGAGAGACTGAGAGACACCAGTCAGTGTACAGATATCTCCCTGAGAGAGAGAGACTGAGAGAAACCTCTCAGTGTACAGATATCTCCCTGAGAGAGAGAGGGACAGAGAGACACCAGTCAGTGTACAGATATCTCCCTGAGAGAGAGAGAGGGGACTGAGAGACACCAGTCAGTGTACAGATATCTCCCTGAGAGAGAGAGACTGAGAGACACCAGACAGTGTACAGATGTCTCCCTGAGAGAGAGAGAGGACTGAGAGACACCAGTCAGTGTACAGATATCTCCCTGAGAGAGAGCGGACTGAGAGACACCAGTCAGTGTACAGATATATCCATGAGAGAGGGGACAGAGAGTCACCAGTCAGTGTACAGATATCTCCCTGGGAGAGAGGGGACTGAGAGACACCACTCATTGTACAGATATCTCCCTGAGAGAGAGAGAGGGGTCTGAGAGACCAGTCAGTGTACAGATATCTCCCCGAGAGAGAGAGGGACTGAGAGACACCAGTCAGTGTACAGATATTTCCCTGAGAGAGAGAGGGGACTGAGAGACACCAGTCAGTGTACAGATATCTCCCTGAGAGAGAGAGACTGAGAGACACCAGTCAGTGTACAGATATCTCCCTGAGAGAGAGAGGGGACTGAGAGGCACCAGTCATTATACAGATATCTCCCTGAGAGAGAGAGGGACTGAGAGACACCATTCAGTGTACAGATATCTCCCTGAGAGAGCGAGAGGGACTGAGAGACACCAGTCAGTGTACAGATATCTCCCTGAGAGAGAGAGGGGACTGAGAGACACCAGTCAGTGTACAGATATCTCCCTGTGAGAGAGAGGGGACTGAGAGACACCAGTCAGTGTACAGATATCACCCTGAGAGAGAGAGGGACTGAGAGACACAAGTCAGTGTACAGATATCTCCCTGAGAGAGAGAGACTGAGAGACACCAGTCAGTGTACAGATATCTCCCTGAGAGAGGGAGGGGACTGAGAGACACCAGTCAGTGTACGGATATCTCCCTGAGAGAGAGATCTACTGAGAGACACCAGTCAGTGTACAGATATCTCCCTGAGAGAGGGGACTGAGAGACACCAGTCAGTGTACAGATATCTCCCTGAGAGAGAGAGACTGAGAGACACCAGTCAGTGTACAGATATCTCCCTGAGAGAGAGAGGGGACTGAGAGACACCAGTCAGTGTACAGATATCTCCCTGAGAGAGAAGGACTGAGAGACACCAGTCAGTAAACAGATATCTCCCTGAGAGAGAGAGAGGGACTGAGAGACACCAGTCAGTGTACAGATATCTCCCTGAGAGAGAGAGAGGGGACTGAGAGACACCAGTCAGTGTACAGATATCTCCCTGAGAGAGAGAGACTGAGAGACACCAGACAGTGTACAGATGTCTCCCTGAGAGAGAGAGGGGACTGAGAGACACCAGTCAGTGTACAGATATCTCCCTGAGAGAGAGCGGACTGAGAGACACCAGTCAGTGTACAGATATCTCCATGAGAGAGGGGACTGAGCTTCACCAGTCAGTGTACAGATATCTCCCTGAGGGAGAGGGGGTCTGTTAGACACCAGTCAGTGTACAGATATCTCCCTGGGAGAGAGGGGAATGAGAGACACCAGTCAGTGCACAGATATCTCCCTGAGAGAGGGAGGGGACTGAGAGACACCAGTCAGTGTACGGATATCTCCCTGAGAGAGAAATCTACTGAGAGACACCAGTCAGTGCACAGATATCTCCCTGAGAGAGAGAGGTGACTGACAGACACCAGTCAGAGTATAGATATCTCCTTGAGAGAGAGGGGACTGAGAGACACCAGTCATTGTACAGATATCTCCCTGAGAGAGAGAGGGACTGTGAGACACCAGTCATTGTACAGATCACTCCGTGACAGAGAGAGGGTACTGAGAGACACCCGTCAGTGTACAGATATCTCCCTGAGAGACAGGGGACTGAGAGACACCAGTCAGTGTGCAGATATCTCCCTGAGAGAGAGAGGGTCTGTGAGACTCCAGTCAGTGTACAGATATCTCCCTGACAGAGAGAGGGGACTGAGAGACACCCGTCAGTGTACAGATATCTCCCTGAGAGAGAGGGCACTGGGAGACACCATTCAGTGTACGGATATCTCCCTGAGAGAGAGAGAGGGTCTGAGAGACACCAGTCAGTGTACTGATATCTCCCTGAGAGAGAGAGACTGAGAGACACCAGTCAGTGTACAGAAATCTCCCTGAGAGAGAGAGACTGAGAGACACCAGTCAGTGTACAGTTATCTCCCTGAGAGAGAGAGGGGACTGAGAGACACCAGTCAGTGTACAGATATCTCCCTGAGAGACAGAGCTACTGAGAGACACCAGTCAGTGTACCGATATCTCCCTGAGAGAGGGGACTGAGAGACACCAGTCAGTGTACATATATCTCCCTGAGAGAGAGAGACTGAGAGACACCAGTCAGTGTACAGATATCTCCCTGAGAGAGAGAGGGACTGAGAGACACCAGTCAGTGTATTGATATCTCCCTGTGAGAGAGAGGGACTGAGAGACACCAGTCAGTGTACAGATATCTCCCTGAGAGGGAGAGACTGAGAGACACCTCTCAGTGTACAGATATCTCCCTGAGAGAGAGAGGGACAGAGAGACACCAGTCAGTGTACAGATATCTCCCTGAGAGAGAGAGAGGGGACTGAGAGACACCAGTCAGTGTACAGATATCTCCCTGAGAGAGAGAGACTGAGAGAGACCAGACAGTGTACAGATGTCTCCCTGAGAGAGAGAGTGGACTGAGAGACACCAGTCAGTGTACAGATATCTCCCTGAGAGAGAGCGGACTGAGAGACACCAGTCAGTGTACAGATATCTCCATGAGAGAGGGGACTGAGAGTCACCAGTCAGTGTACAGATATCTCCCTGAGGGAGAGGGGTCTGTTAGACACCAGTCAGTGTACAGATATCTCCCTGGGAGAGAGGGGACTGAGAGACACCACTCATTGTATAGATAACTCCCTGAGAGGGAGAGAGAGGGACTGAGAAACACCAGTCAGTGTACAGATATCTCCCTGAGAGAGAGAGAGGGGTCTGAGAGACCAGTCAATGTACAGATATCTCCCTGAGAGAGAGAGAGGGGACTGAGAGACACCAGTCAGTGTACTGATATCTCCCTGAGAGAGAGAGGGGACTGAGAGACACCAGTCAGTGTACAGATATCTCCCTGAGAGAGAGAGAGGGACTGAGAGACACCAGTCAGTGTACAGATATCTCCCTGAGAGAGAGAGGACTGAGAGACACCAGTCAGTGTATAGATATCTCCCTGAGAGAGAGAGGGGACTGAGAG
Source organism: Isurus oxyrinchus (assembly GCA_026770705.1). Classification (NCBI taxonomy): domain Eukaryota; kingdom Metazoa; phylum Chordata; class Chondrichthyes; order Lamniformes; family Lamnidae; genus Isurus; species Isurus oxyrinchus. The sequence goes on from JANJGN010002044.1 coordinate 26,364, forward strand.
ACACCAGTCAGTGTACAGATATCTCCCTGAGAGAGAGGGGACTGAGAGACACCAGTCAGTGTACAGATATCTCCCTGAGAGAGAGAGGAGACTGAGAGACACCAGTCAGTGTACAGATATCTCCCTGAGAGAGAGAGGGGACTGAGAGACACCAGTCAGTATACAGATATCTCCCTGAGAGAGAGAGGGTCTGAGAGACACCAGTCAGTATACAGATATCTCCCTGAGAGAGAGGGACTGAGAGACACCAGTCAGTGTACAGATATCTCCCTGAGAGAGAGGGGACTGAGAGACACCAGTCAGTGTACAGATATCTCCCTGAGAGAGAGTGGGACTGAGAGACACCAGTCAGTGTACAGATATCTCCGAGAGAGAGAGGGACTGAGAGACACCAGTCAGTGTACAGATATCTCCCTGAGAGAGAGAGAGGGACTGAGAGACACCAGTCAGTGTACAGATATCTCCCTGAGAGAGGGACTGAGAGACACCAGTCAGTGTACAGCTATCTCCCTGAGAGAGAGAGGGACTGAGAGACACCAGTCAGTGTACAGATATCTCCCTGAGAGAGAGAGGGGACTGTGAGACACCAGTCAGTGTACAGATATCTCCCTGAGAGAGAGAGTGGGACTGAGAGACACCAGTCAGTGTACAGATATCTCCCTGAGAGAGAGAGGGGACTGTGAGACACCAGTCAGTGTACAGATATCTCCCTGAGAGAGAGAGGGGACTGAGAGACACCAGTCAGTGTACAGATATCTCCCTGAGAGAGGGGACTGAGAGACACCAGTCAGTGTAGAGATATCTCCCTGAGAGAGAGGGACTGAGAGACACCAGTCAGTGTACAGATATCTCCCTGAGAGAGAGAGGGGTCTGAGAGACACCAGTCAGTGTACAGATATCTCCCTGAGAGAGAGAGGGATTGAGAGACACCAGTCAGTGTACAGATATCTCCCTGAGAGAGAGAGGGGACTGTGAGACACCAGTCAGTGTACAGATATCTCCCTGAGAGAGAGATTGGGACTGAGAGACACCAGTCAGTGTACAGATATCTCCCTGAGAGAGAGAGGGGACTGTGAGACACCAGTCAGTGTACAGATATCTCCCTGAGAGAGAGAGTGGGACTGAGAGACACCAGTCAGTGTATAGATATCTCCCTGAGAGAGAGGGACTGAGAGACACCAGTCAGTGTACAGATATCTCCCTGAGAGAGAGGGGACTGAGAGACACCAGTCAGTGTACAGATATCTCCCTGAGAGAGAGAGGGGACTGAGAGACACCAGTCAGTGTAGAGATATCTCCCTGAGAGAGAGGGACTGAGAGACACCAGTCAGTGTACAGATATCTCCCTGAGAGAGAGGGACTGAGAGACACCTCTCAGTGTACAGATATCTCCCTGAGAGAGAGGGACTGAGAGACACCAGTCAGTGTACAGATATCTCCCTGAGAGAGAGAGGGGACTGAGAGACACCAGTCAGTGTACAGATACCTCCCTGAGAGAGAGAGAGGACTGAGAGACACCAGTCAGTGTACAGATATCTCCCTGAGAGAGAGAGGGATTGAGAGACACCAGTCAGTGTACAGATATCTCCCTGAGAGAGAGAGAGGGGACTGAGAGACACCAGTCAGTGTACAGATATCTCCCTGAGAGAGAGGGGACTGAGAGACACCGGTCAGCGTACAGATATCTCCCTGAGAGAGAGGGACTGAGAGACACCAGTCAGTGTACAGATATCTCCCTGAGAGAGAGAGAGGGACTGAGAGACACCAGTCAGTGTACAGATATCTCCCTGAGAGAGAGGGGACTGAGAGACACCAGTCAGCGTACAGATATCTCCCTGAGAGAGAGAGGGGACTGAGAGACACCAGACAGTATACAGATATCTCCCTGAGAGAGAGAGGGGACTGAGAGACACCAGTCAGTGTACAGATATCTCCCTGAGAGAGAGAGAGGGGACTGAGAGACACCAGTCAGTGTACAGATATCTCCCTGAGAGAGAGGGACTGAGAGACACCAGTCAGTGTACAGATATCTCCCTGAGAGAGAGAGAGGGACTGAGAGACACCAGTCAGTGTACAGATATCTCCCTGAGAGAGAGAGAGGGGACTGAGAGACACCAGTCAGTGTACAGATATCTCCCTGAGAGAGAGAGAGGGGACTGAGAGACACCAGTCAGTGTACAGATATCTCCCTGAGAGAGAGAGGGGACTGAGAGACACCAGTCAGTGTACAGATATCTCCCTGAGAGAGAGGGGACTGAGAGACACCAGTCAGTGTACAGATATCTCCCTGAGAGAGAGAGGGGACTGAGAGACACCAGTCAGTGTACAGATATCTCCCTGAGAGAGAGAGGGGACTGAGAGACACCAGTCAGTGTTGATATTTCCCTCATATTTTCTTGCCTATGTCCATGTGCTTTGTCCGTGTGTGTCCGCTTTGTAATTCACTGTTGTTTTCCTGTCGCCCCTTTTACATTATACACCTCCCTCCCACCTCTCTCCCCTCCTTCCTCTCTCCCCCTCCCTCCCCTCTCCCTCCACCCTCATCCCCTCTCCCCCTCCCTTCTCTCTCCCCCTCCTCCTGCCTCTCCCCTCCCCCTCCCCTTCCCCCTCCCTCCTTCCCCCTCACCCACCCCTCCCTCCCCTCTCTCCCCTCCCTACCATCTCTCCCTCCCCCCTCCCTCCACTCTCCCCCTTCCACCCTCTCCCTCCCCCACCTCGACCCATACCCCTGCACCCTACCCCCTCCCTCCCCTCTCCGCCTCCCTTCCTCCTCCCGCTTCCCCCACCCTTCCACTTCCACCCTCCCCCTATCGCCCTCTCCCCCTCCCCCTCTCTTATCTCCCCTCCCTCCACACTCCCCCTTCCCCACTCCCTCTTGCCTCACCCCTCCCTCACCCCTCCCCCTCCCTCAACCCCTCCCCTCCCCCCCCTCAACCCCTCTCCTCCCCCTCCCTCTTCCCTCTCCGCACTCCCTCCCCCTTCCCTGTCCCCACTCCCTCCCTCCCCTCCCTACCACCTCCCCCTTCTCCCCCCCCTCCCGACTAACCCCACCCCCTCCCCCTCCCCCTCCCCTTCCCCTCCCTCCCCCTTCCCCCCACTCCCTCCTCATCCCCCCTCCCTCCCCCTAACCTCTCCACCCTCCCCGCTCCCTCCACTCTCCCCCTCCCTCCTCCTTAAGCCTCCCCCTCCCTTCCTACACCCATCTCCTCCCCTCCCTCCCTCTCCCACCCTACCCCCTCCCCCTCCCTCCCCTCTCTTCCCTCATCCACCCCTCCCTCCCCTCCACCCCTACCTCTCACCCCCTCACCCCTCACCCCTTTCCCCAACCCTCCACCCTCCCCCTCACCCACCCCTTCTTCCCCCTACCCCTCCCCCTCGCCCCTCCACACTCGCCCCTCCCCCTCGCCTCTCCCTCTTCACTCCTCCCCCCTTCCCCAACCCGCTACCCTCCCTCCCACCTCACCCCTCCCACCTCCATCCCCCCTCCCTCCGCTCTTCCCCTCACCCACCCCTTCCTCCCACTACCCCTCCCCCTCCCCCTCCCCCTCACCCCTCCACACTCGCCCCTCCCCGCACCTCGCCCCTCACCCCCCTCACTCCTCCCCCTTCCCAACCCTCCACCCTCCCTCGCCCCCTCACCCCTCCCACCCCCATCCCCCCTCTCTCCGCTCTCCCCCTCACCCACCTCTCCCTCCCTCCTCCCCCCCTCCACACTCGCTCCTCCCTCCACCTCGCCCCTCTCCCCCCTCACTCTTCCCCCGTTCCCCAACCCTCCACCCTCCCTCGCCCCCTCACCCCTCCCACCCCCATCACCCCTCTCTCCGCTCTCCCCCTCACCCACCTCTCCCTCCCCCTCGCCCCTCCACACTCGCCCCTCCCCCTCGCTTCTCCCTCCTCACTCCTCCCCCCTTCCCCAACCCTCCACCCTCCCTCGCCCCCTCACCCCTCCCACCCCCATCCCCCCTCCCGCCGCTCTCCCCCTCACCCACCCCTCCCTCCCTCCTCCCCCCCTCCACACTCGCCCTTCCCCCCCACCTCGCCCCTCCCCCCACCTTGCCCCTCTCCCCCCTCACTCCTCCCCCCTCCCCTGACCCCCTCCACCCCTCTCCCCTCCCACCCCCCATCCACCCCCCCCTCCGGCCCCTCTGACAGGTATATCCGGATTCCGTGGAGGGGGCTGTTTGACCATCCATCTGCCTGTTGATGTCTCTTGCCTTGGAAGCTGCCCAGGGTTCGGAGCCCTGGACCTCGGAGACGCCTCCGATAAGCCCCACCCAGGAGGAGAATAGGCTCTCGCGCCCCGCACTGCAGGTCCACCTTGCCGCAGGCGCCCTCAGCCTCTCGCCCAGCAGCCAGCCCAAGGGGCCGGCCCACTCGGGCTCCAGCGCCACCTCCTGGTCGAGCGGCCCCGAGGCCGGGCCCCCCCAGCCCCCACCGGAGGAGGAGGCTGAGGCGGAGGAGGCGGGGCCTGGCCCCGGGGAGGACCCCGCCCCCCAGCCCCCAGCCCCGCCCTCGGACACTGGCTCCGGGGGGCCAGAGACTCCTTTACCTGGGCCCCACCCGCACCAGCCACTCGCCTCGCACTCGGCACCCACCGTCCTGGACGAGGACAGGCCCCGCCTCCCGCCGTCCCCCTCCCTCTACCCCCCACGGGGGAGCCCGCCCCCTCCCGACTTCTGGAAGACCCCCTTCTGGATCATCGAGGACTTCCAGGCCCCTTGCCAAGTCTGCCGCCGGGGGGAGGATTCCATGCCCCCCACCGCCCGCTCGGACAGCCCCGAGAGCGGGTGTCCTGAGGCCGGCTTGAGGGTCAGCCAGCAGCCCCCTTACTACGACCTGGAGCCAGAGGACCTGGCCAGCTACCTTGCCATCCACCCCAGGACCGAAGACTCCATCAGGGACAGTGAACTCATGGACGTGCCCGACGAGGACCTGGAGTTCTGGGGCAAATTCTACTTTGCCGGTGTGGAGACGGCCCGGGAGCTGATCCGACAGCGGAGGCGGCCACACAAGTGAAAATAAAAGCTTGGACAGACCGTCGCCTCCCCACGATGGCTTTCCTTCATTCGGGTGATGCGCGGAAATAGGGGTCGAGGGCACAGTACACCGAGAATGGGTAAATCAGGGGGTCAGAGGGAAACTGTGCCTCGCGGGGTAACATAAATTTTACATTATATAATCACACACCGTGCGTTACTGGGGAAAACACTGTGTATATTATATAATCCCACACCGTGCGTTACTGGGTATAACGCTGTGTATATTATATAATCACACACCGTGTGTTACTGGGTATAACGCTGTGTATATTATATAATCACACACCGTGCGTTACTGGGTATAACGCTGTGTATATTATATAATCACACACCATGCGTTACTGGGTATAACGCTGTATATATTATATAATAACACACCGTGCATTACTGGGTATAACGCTGTGTATATTATATAATAACACACCGTGCGTTACTGGGTATAACACTGTATATATTATATAATAACACACCGTGCGTTACTGGGTATAACGCTGTGTATATTATATAATAACACACCGTGCGTTACTGGGTATAACGCTGTATATATTATATAATCACACACTGTGCGTTACTGGGTATAACACTGTATACATTATATAATCACACACCGTGCGTTACTGGGTATAACGCTGTATATATTATATAATAACACACCGTGCGTTACTGGGTATAACACTGTGTATATTATATAATAACACACCGTGTGTTACTGGGTATAACGCTGTGTATATTATATAATCACACAGCGTGCGTTACTGGGTATAACACTGTATATATTGTATAATAACACACCGTGCGTTACTGGGTATAATGCTGTATATATTATATAATCACACACCGTGCGTTACTGGGTATAACGCTGTGTATATTATATAATAACACACCATGCGTTACTGGGTATAACGCTGTGTATATTATATAATAACACACCGTGCGTTACTGGGTATAACACTGTATATATTATATACTCACACACCGTGCGTTACTGGGTATAACGCTGTGTATATTATATAATCACACACCGTGCGTTACAGGGTATAACACTGTATATATTATATAATCACACACTGTGCGTTACTGGGTATAACACTGTATATATTATATAATCACACACCATGCGTTACAGGGTATAATGCTGTATATATTATATAATCACACATCGTGCATTACTGGGTATAACACACTTTATATTATATAATAACACACCGTGCGTTACTGGGTATAACACACTTTATATTATATAATAACACACCGTGCATTACTGGGTATAACACACTTTATATTATATAATCACACACCGTGCGTTACTGGGTATAACGCTGTATATATTATATAATCACACACCGTGCGTTACTGGGTATAACACACTTTATATTATATAATCACACACCGTGCGTTACTGGGTATAACGCTGTGTATATTATATAATAACACACCGTGCGTTACTGGGTATAACGCTGTATATATTATATAATCACACACCGTGCGTTACTGGGTATAACGCTGTGTATATTATATAATAACACACCGTGCGTTACTGGGTATAACACTGTATATATTATATAATAACACACTGTGCGTTACTGGGTATAACACTGTATATATTATATAATCACACACTGTGCGTTACTGGGTATAACGCTGTGTATATTATATAATAACACACCGTGCGTTACTGGGTATGACACTGTGTATATTATATAATAACACACCGTGCATTACTGGGTATAACGCTGTGTATATTATATAATCACACACCGTGCGTTACTGGGTATAACACACTTTATATTATATAATCACACACCGTGTGTTACTGGGTATAATGCTGTATATATTATATAATAACACACCGTGCGTTACTGGGTATAACACACTTTATATTATATAATAACACACCGTGCGTTACTGGGTATAACACTGTATATATTATATAATCACACACCGTGCGTTACTGGGTATAACACTGTATATATTATATAATCACACACCGTGCGTTACTGGGTATAACACTGTGTATATTATATAATAACACACCGTGCGTTACTGGGTATAACACTGTATATATTATATAATCACACACCGTGCGTTACTGGGTATAACACTGTATATATTATATAATCACACACCGTGCGTTACTGGGTATAACACTGTATATATTATATAATCACACACCGTGCGTTACTGGGTATAACACACTTTATATTATATAATAACACACCGTGTGTTACTGGGTATAACACTGTATATATTATATAATCACACACCGTGCGTTACTGGGTATAACGCTGTGTATATTATATAATCACACAGCGTGCGTTACTGGGTATAACACTGTATATATTATATAATAACACACCGTGTGTTACTGGGTATAACACTGTATATATTATATAATCACACACCGTGCGTTACTGGGTCTAACACTGTATATATTATATAATCACACACCGTGCGTTACTGGGTATAACACTGTATATATTATATAATCACACACCGTGAGTTACTGGGTATAACACTGTGTATATTATATCATAACACACCGTGCGTTACTGGGTATAACGCTGTATATATTATATAATCACACACCGTGCGTTACTGGGTATAACACACTTTATATTATATAGTAACACACCGTGCATTACTGGGTATGACGCTGTGTATATTATATAATAACACACCGTGCGTTACTGGGTATAACACTGTGTATATTATATAATCACACACCGTGCGTTACTGGGTCTAACACTGTATATTATATAATAACACACCGTGCGTTACTGGGTATAACGCTGTGTATATTATATAATCACACACCGTGCGTTACTGGGTATAACACACTTTATATTATATAATAACACACCGTGCGTTACTGGGTATAAGGCTGTATATATTATATAATAACACACGATGCGTTACTGGGTATAACACACTGTGTATTATATAATCACACACCGTGCGTTACTGGGTATAACACACTTTATATTATATAATCACACACCGTGCGTTACTGGGTATAACACACTGTATATATTATATAATAACACACCGTGCGTTACTGGGTATAACACACTTTATATTATATAATAACACACCGTGCATTACTGGGTATAACACACTGTATATATTATATAATCACACACCGTGCGTTACTGGGTATAACGCTGTATATATTATATAATAACACACCGTGCGTTACTGGGTATAACGCTGTATATATTATATAATAACACACCATGCGTTACTGGGTATAGCATACTTTATATTATATAATCACACACCGTGCGTTACTGGGTATAACACTGTATATATTATATAATAACGAGGAATTGGAGGGATTTTGCAGCAGAGAGCAGGGTATAGAGCGAGACTTGGGGGAGAGCTGAGATCTGAAGGTGAGAGCAGAGTGTGAGTTGGGGTGGTGGAGGAGGGAGGGAGAGTGGTAGAGAGAAGGTAAAGTTTGCAGGAGGCGATGTGAGAGAGAGTGACAGTGTGGCTGGGTGGGAGGTTTGATGTGTGGGCAACAAGTTAGGGACTGAGGTCAGGCGGGAGGGGGAGAGTGAGCTCGTGGGGTTGAATGAGACAGTGGGGTGGAGAGAATGGGGGCCACCGAGCTGGATCGGGAGAGTGGGAGAGGCAGGGAGAAGAGCAGGAGAGTAAGGAGGATTAATGCCACTTGGAGAGGCAAGGTTTGATCAGGGATAGTCAGCATGGCTTTGTCAGAGGGAGGTCATGCCTAACAATTTGGATTGAATTTTTTGAGGAGGTGACCAGGTGTGTAGATGAGGGTCGCGCAGTGGATGTAGTTTATATGGATTTCAGCAAAGCCTTTGACAAGGTTCCACTGGGAGACTTATAAAATAGGCAAAGGCACATGGGATACAGGGTAATTTGATAAGGTGGATTCAAAATTGGCTTAGCTGTAGGAGACAGAGGGTGATGACAGAGGTCTGCTTTAGTGACTGGAAGCCTGTGTCCAGTGGCGTACCACAGGCATCTGTGCTGGGTGCCTATTATTTGTCATTTATATAAACGACATAGATGACTATGTGGGGGGTAGGATTAGTAAGTTTGAGGATGACACAGAGATTGGCCGGGTGGTTAACAGTGAGGTTGAGTGTTTTGGGCTACAGGAAGATATAGACAGGATGGTCAAATGGGCAGATAAGTGGCAGATGGAACTTAACCCTGAAAAGTGTGGGGTAATACACTTTTGAAGGAGTAATTTGACAAGGAAATATTCAATGAATGGCATGGCACTAGGAAGTTCTGAGGAACAAAGGGACCTTGGTGTGTGTGTGTCCATAGATCTCTGAAGGCGGAGGGGCGTGTTAGTGGGGCGGTGAGAAAGGCACATGGGACACTTGCCTTTATCAATCGAGGCATAGATTACAAAAGTAGGGAGGTCATGTCGGGAGTTGTATAGACCCTTGGTGAGGCCACAGCTGGAGTACTGTGTGCAGCTCTGGACCCCACATTATAGGAAGGATGTGATGGCACTGGAGGGTGGTGCAGAGGAGATTCACCAGGATGTTGCCTGGGATGAAACATTTAAGTTACGAAGAGAGGTTTGGATAGACTTGGGTTGTCTTCGTTGGAGCAGAGAAGACTGAGGGGCGACTCTGATCGAGGTGGACAAGATTATGAGGGGCATGGACAGAGTGGATAGGGAGCGGCTGTTCCCCTTAGTTGAAAGGTCAGTCACGAGGGGGTATAAGTTCAAGGTGAGGGGGCAGGAGGTTTAGGGGGGGATGTGAGGAGGAACTTTTGTTACCCAGAGGGTGGTGAGGGTCTGGAATGCGCTGCCTGGGAGGGTGGTGGAGGTGGGTTAGCCTCACAGCCTTTAAAAAGTACCTGGATGAGCACTCAGCACCTCATAACATTCAAGGCGATGGGGGCCGAGTGCTGGTCAATGGGATTAGGGAGGTAGGTCAGGGGTTTCTCACGGTGTCGGTGCAGACTCGATGGGCTGAATGGCCTCTTCTGCTCTGTGTGATTCTGTGATTCTGTGAGATAGCTAGTGAGAGCGGGGCAGAGAGAGGGTTAAATAGAGAGATTGAGACAGAGAGGGAGTGACAGCGAGACACACACATCACAAAGGGAGAGACACACAGAGACAAAGAGAGAGAGATTGGGATAGACAGACAGACAGCAACAGAGAGAGAGACAGGCAGAATGAGAGTGACACACACAGAACAAGCAAGGGAGAGACGGAGAGAGAGAGGCACAGATATCTTGAGAGAGGGAGTACCAGAGAGAGAGAGAAGGGGAGACAGCAACAGAGAGAGAGATTGAGAGAGACAGACAGACAGATGGAGACAGAGAGACAGATAGAGATAGAGAGAGAGTCAGAGATAGAATCAGAGAGAGAGAGAGTGAGTGAGAGAGATAGGGACACAGCAATAAAGAGAGGGAGAGAGACAGAGATAGGGAAAGAGACAAAGAGAGAGAGTGAGAGAGAGAGGGTGAGTGAGAGAGAGGGTGAGTGAGAGGGACAGGGAGACTAACAGGGAGAGAGAGAGAAAGAGAGGCAGGGAAAGAGACAAAGAGAGAGAGTGAGAGAGAGAGGGTGAGTGAGAGAGAGGGTGAGTGAGAGGGACAGGGAGACAGTAACAGGGAGAGAGAGAGACAGAGGCAGAGAAAGAGACAGAGAGAGAGAGAGAGACGGAGACAGACAGAGAGAGGGGGGGGAGACAGAGGCAGAGTGAGACAGAGACAGAGAGAAAGACAGAGAGGAAAGGGAAAGAGAGAGAATGAGAGAGAGAGAGAGAGAGAGCGACCGAGAGGCTAAGAAAGAGAAACAGAGCGAGGGAGAGAGGCAGAGAACGAGAGTGAGAGAGAGAGAGACAGAGACAAAGAGAGACAGAGAGAGAGACAGAGGCAGAGACAGAGAGACTAAGAGAAAGAGAGACAGAGAGATAGAGAGAGATAGAGAGTGAGAGAGAGACAGAGAGAGAGACTAAGAGAGAGACAGACTAAGAGAAAGAGAGACAGAGAGATAGAGAGAGATAGAGAGTGAGAGAGAGACAGAGAGAGACAGAGAGTGAAAGAGAGGCAGAGAGAGAAAGAGAGAGAGAGAAAGAGAGACAGAGAGTGAGAAAGAGAGACAGAGAGTGAGAAAGAGGGAGAGAGAGAGAGACAGGGAGACTAAGAGACAGAAAGAGACAGAGAGTGAGAAAGACAGAGAGACTAAGAGATAGAGAGAGACAGAGAGAGTGGAAGATAGACAGAGATAGAGTGACAGAGTGTGAGAGAGAGAAGAATGCAGGGAGACTAAGGGAGAGAAAGAGAGACACAGAGAGAGAGACAGAGAGTGAGAGAGAGACAGAGAGACAGAGGGAGAGACTAAGAGAGAATGAGAGACAGAGAGAGGGACAGAGAGGGAGAGAACAGAGAGAGAGAGAGAGACAGAGTGAGAGAGACATAGAGATAGAGAGACAGAGAGAGAGAGAGATACAGAGAGATTCAGAGACAGACACACAGCGAGAGAGAGAGAGAGAGAGATACAGAGAGATTCAGAGACAGACACACAGCGAGAGAGAGAGAGAGAGAGAGACAGAGTGACTGAGAGAGAAAGAGAGACCAAGAGTGAGAGACAGAGAGTGAGAGAGGCAGCGAGAGACTGAGAGAGACACAGAGTGAGAGAGGCAGCGAGAGACTGAGAGAGACACAGAGTGAGAGAGGCAGAGAGAGAGAGAGTGAGAGACAGAGAGAGAGAGAGGCAGAGACAGAGAGAGAGAGAGAGAGAGGGAGAGACAGTGAGAGAGGGAGAGAGAGAGAGACAGAGAGAGAGAGAGAGAGGGAGAGACAGTGAGAGAGGGAGAGACAGAGACAGAGAGAGAGAGACAGAGAGAGAGACAGAGAGAGAGAGAGAGACAGAGAGAGAGACAGAGAGAGAGAGAGAGAGAGGGAGAGACATTGAGAGAGGGAGAGACAGAGAGAGAGAGACAGAGAGAGAGACAGAGAGAGAGAGAGAGAGGGAGAGACAGTGAGAGAGGGAGAGACAGAGACAGAGAGAGAGAGACAGAGAGAGAGACAGAGAGAGAGGGAGAGACAGTGAGAGAGAGAGAGAGGGAGAGACAGAGACAGAGAGAGAGAGACAGAGAGAAAGAGACAGAGAGAGAGAGGGAGAGACAGTGAGAGAGAGAGAGAGGGAGAGACAGAGACAGAGAGAGAGTGTGGTAACGATGGTTTTATCTCACATGTAGTGTGCCTTTAAGAAGAATGCTAGAATAGAAGATGACATGATGTTGTGGAACACCATTAGGCACGATGCGCTGGGGACCTCTGCCGTCTGAAGAAAGGAGTTTGGGTTTGATATGAAACCACATGGTGCAGTTGCTGAGAGCCTTTACAAATAAACCGCATGTGTTCCACCAAAGAACTGTCTGCTGATCAACTCTATCTATTGTACCAACTCTGCCATCCCACAGCACACACAACTCAGATCTACAAATCCCAACAGAGAGAGGCAGAGAGAGGCAGAGAGAGACGGAGAGAGAGAGAGGCAGGGAGAGAGAGAGAGAGACAGAGAGAGGCAGAGAGAGACAGAGAGAGACGGAGAGAGGCAGAGAGAGAGAGAGAGGCAGGGAGAGACAGAGAGAGACAGAGAGAGGCAGAGAGAGACGGAGAGAGAGACAGAGAGAGAGGCAGAGAGAGATGGAGAGAGAGAGAGAGAGAGAGAGAGGCAGGGAGAGAGAGAGACAGAGAGAGAGAGACAGAGAGAGGCAGAGAGAGACAGGGAGAGAGAGAGAGAGACAGAGAGAGGCAGAGAGAGAGAGACAGAGAGAGAGAGACAGAGAGAGAGACAGAGAGAGACAGATGGAGAGAGGAAGAGAGAGAGGCAGAGAGAGGCAGAGAGACAGATAGAGAGACGGACGGAGAGAGGGACAGAGAGAGAGAGAGAGAGAGACAGAGAGAGAGTGACAGAGAGACAGACGGAGAGAGGGAAAGAGAGAGGCAGAGAGAGAGAGACAAAGAGAAAGAGATAGAGAGAGAGAGACAGAGACAGAGAGACTGAGAAAGGGATTGAGAGGCAGGGAGAGAGAGAGAGACACAGAGGTAGACAGAGAGAGAGAGAGAGATGGAGAGAAACAGCTGGAGAGAGAGAGACAGAGAAAGAGAGAGTGATACACACAGAGAGACAGAGAGAGAGACAGGGACAAGATGGGGAGAGAGAGAGAGAGACAGAGAGAGATGGAGAGAGAGAGTCAGAGATGAGAGAGAGAGAGACAGGAGGAGAGACAGAGAGACAGGAGGAGAGAGAGAGACAAGGAGAGGGAGAGAGAGAGAAAGGGAGGGAGAGAGAGACAGGGAGAGGGAGAGAGAGAGAGACAGGGAGAGAGAGAGAGACAGTGTGAGAGATTGCAGGACAGCAAGACAGAGACAGAAACAGTGAGAGAGAGTGAGCGAGATGGAGCAGTGGAGGGAGAGAGAGATTGAGAGAGAGAGAGAGAGTGCAAAAGAGGCAGAGATTCAGAGACAGAGGGAAATGAAGGAGAGGTACAGAAAGAGAGTGAGGCAAGAGTCCGAGGGAGAGAGCGAGAGAGCAGGACCGGGAGAGACACTGAGAGAGGAGCACTGTGGAATGTCAGTGCTTCACAGCCGGCAGTATAGAGAGGGTCCTGGACCTCTGGTCAAACCTTATTCATGAACCCCCACCCCCTGTGTCAGGTTGCCATCTCCCCACCTCACAATAGTGAAAGGTACACAGGTGTCACAATGAAACCAGGTTACCTGAGAGAGGCTGTGGGGATAGGGGGAGGGGAGAGGGGCTGAATGCCCTCGGGCAAGACCAATCACCCTCACACGCGCAAAGACAAACTCCAGACACCCCGGACACCACCCTCCGCCCCGCCCCCCTGCAACACCTTACAGGAGACCCCTCCCAACCAAACCAACCCCCGAATCACCGACACACTTCGAGAGACGGACCCAGGCTCAGAAAGAACAAGGTATGAAGTGGATCGGGGAGGGAGGTCAACAGTGAGCTGTACCTGTCCTGGGAGTGTTTGATGGGGACAGTGTAGAGGGAGCTTTACTCTGTATCTAATCCCGTGCTGTACCTGGCCTGGGAGTGTTTGATGGGGACGGTGTAGAGGGAGATTTACTCTGTATCTAACCCCGTGCTGTACCTGTCCTGGGAGTGTTTGATGGGGACGGTGTAGAGGGAGCTTTACTCTGTATCTAACCCCGTGCTGTACCTGTCCTGGGAGTGTTTGATGGAGACAGTGTAGAGGGAGATTTACTCTGTATCTAACCCCGTGCTGTACCTGTCCTGGGAGTGTTTGATGGAGACAGTGTAGAGGGAACTTAAATCTGTATCTAACCCCGTGCTGTACCTGTCCAGGGAGTGTTTCATGGGGACGGTGTAGAGTGAGCTTTACTCTGTATCTAACCCCGTGCTGTACCTGTCCTGGGAGTGTTTGATGTGGACGGTGTAGAGGGAGCTTTATTCTCTATCTAACCCCGTGCTATATCTGGCATGGGAGTGTTTGAAGGGGACAGTGTAGAGGGAGCTTTACTCTGTATCTAACCCCGTGCTCTACCTGTCCAGGGAGTGTTTGCCTGGGACGTTGTAGAGGGAGATTTACTCTGTATCACACCCCGTGCTGTACCTGTCCTGGGAGTGTTTGATGGGGACGGTGTAGAGGGAGCTTTACTCTGTACCTAACCCCGTGCTGTACCTGTCCAGGGAGTGTTTGATGGGGACGGTGTAGAGGGAGATTTACTCTGTATCTAACCCCGTGCTGTACCTGTCCTGGGAGTGTTTGATGGGGACGGTGCAGAGGGAGCTTTACTCTGTATCTAACACCGTGCTGTATCTGTCCTGGGAGTGTTTGATGGGGACAGTGTAGAGGGAGCTTTACTCTGTATCTAAACCCGTGCTGTACCTGTCCTGGGAGTGTTTGATTGGGACGGTGCAGAGGGAGCTTTACTCTGCATCTAACTCCGTGCTGTACCTGTCCTGGGATTGTTTGCTGGGGACGTTGTAGAGGGAGCTTTACTCTGTATCTAACCCCATGCTGTACCTGTCCTGGGAGTGTTTGATGGAGTCATTCTAGATGGAGCCTCACCCGGTCTCTAACCCTTTGCAGTACCTGTACTGGGAGTGTTTGATGGGCACAGTGTAGAGGGGTTTTACTCTGTATCTCACACGGTGCTGTACCTGTCCTGGGAGTGTTAGATGGGGACAGCTTAGAGGGAGCTTTACTCTGTATCTAACCCCGTGCTGTACCTGTCCCGTGAGTGTTTAATGGGGACGGTGTAGAGGGATCTTTATTCTGTATCTAACCCCGTGCAGTACCTGTTCTGGGAGTGTTTGATGGGACGGTGAAGAGGGAGCTTTAATCTCTATCTAACCGCATGCTGTTCCTGTCCTTGGCGTTGTTGATGTGGACAGTGTAGAGGGAGCTTTACTCTGTATGTAACCCCGTGCTGTACCTGTCCCGTGAGTGTTTGATGGGGACGGTGTAGAGGGATCTTTATTCTGTATCTAACCCCGTGCAGTACCTGTTCTGGGAGTGTTTGATGGGACGGTGAAGAGGGAGCTTTAATCTCTATCTAACCGCATGCTGTTCCTGTCCTTGGCATTGTTGATGTGGACAGTGTAGAGGGAGATTTACTCTGTATCGAACCCCGTGCTGTACCTGTCCTGGGAGTGTTTGATGGGGAAAGTGTAGAGGGAGCTTTACTCTGTATCTAACCCCGTGCTGTACCTGTCCTGGGAGTGTTTGATGGGGACAGTGTAGAGGGAGCTTTACTCTGTATCTAACCCCGTGCTGTACCTGTCCTGGGAGTGTTTGATGGGGAAAGTGTAGAGGGAGCTTTACTCTGTATCTAACCCCGTGCTGTACCTATCCTGGGAGTGTTTGATGGGGACGGTGTAGAGGGAGCTTTACTCTGTATCTAACCCCGTGCTGTACCTGTCCTGGGAGTGTTTGATGGGGATGGTGTAGAGGGATATTTACTTTGTATCTAACCCCGTGCTGTACCTGTCCTGGGAGTGTTTGATGGGCACAGTGTAGAGGGGTTTTACTCTGTATCTCACACGGTGCTGTACCTGTCCTGGGAGTGTTAGATGGGGACAGTGTAGAGGGAGATTTACTCTGTATCTAACCCCGTGTTGTACCTGTCCTGGGAGTGTTTGATGGGGACGGTGTAGAGGGAGATTTACTCTGTATCTAACCCCGTGCTGTACCTGTCCTTGGAGTGTTTGATGGGAACAGTGTAGAGGGAGCTTTACTCTGTATCTAACCCCGTGCTGTACCTGTCCCGTGAGTGTTTGATGGGGACGGTGTAGAGGGATCTTTATTCTGTATCTAACCCCGTGCAGTACCTGTTCTGGGAGTGTTTGATGGGACGGTGAAGAGGGAGCTTTAATCTCTATCTAACCGCATGCTGTTCCTGTCCTTGGCGTTGTTGATGTGGACAGTGTAGAGGGAGCTTTACTCTGTATCGAACCCCGTGCTGTACCTGTCCTGGGAGTGATTGATGGGGAAAGTGTAGAGGGAGCTTTACTCTGTATCTAACCCCGTGCTGTACCTGTCCTGGGAGTGTTTGATGGGGACAGTGTAGAGGGAGCTTTACTCTGTATCTAACCCCGTGCTGTACCTGTCCTGGGAGTGTTTGATGGGGAAAGTGTAGAGGGAGCTTTACTCTGTATCTAACCCCGTGCTGTACCTGTCCTGGGAGTGTTTGATGGGGACGGTGTAGAGGGAGCTTTACTCTGTATCTAACCCCGTGCTGTACCTGTCCTGGGAGTGTTTGATGGGGACGGTGTAGATGGAGATTTACTTTGTATCTAACCCCGTGCTGTACCTGTCCTGGGAGTGTTTGATGGGGAAAGTGTAGAGGGAGCTTTACTCTGTATCTAACCCCGTGCTATACCTGTCCTGGGAGTGTTTGATGGGGACAGTGTAGAGGGAGCTTTACTCTGTATCTCACCCCGTGCTGTACCTGTCCTGGGAGTGTTTGATGGGGACAGTGTAGAGGGAGCTTTACTCTGAATCTAACCCCGTGCTGTACCTGTCCTGCGAGTGTTTGATGTGGACGGTGTAGAGCGAGCTTTACTCTGCGTCGAACCCCGTGCTGTACCTGTCCTGGGGGTGTTTGATGGTGACGGTGTAGAGGGAGCTTTACTCTGTATCTAACCCCGTGCTGTACCTGTCCTGGGAGTGTTTGATGGGGACAGTGTAGAGGGAGCTTTACTCTGTATCTAACCCCGTGCTGTACCTGTCCTGGGAGTGTTTGATGGAGACGGTGTAGAGGGAGCTTTACTCTGTATCTAACCCCGTGCTGTACCTTTCCTGGGAATGTTTGATGGGGACGGTGTAGAATGAGCTTTACTCTGTATCTAACCCCGTGCTGTACCTGTCCTGGGAGTGTTTGATGGGGACGGTGTAGAGGGAGCTTTACTCTGTATCTAACCCAGTGCTGTACCTGTCCTGGGAGTGTTTGATGGGGACAATGTACAGGGAGCTTTACTCTCTATCTAACCCCGTGCTGCACCTGGCATGGGAGTGTTTGACGGGGACAGTGTACAGGGTGATTTACTCTATATCTCACCCCGTGCTGTACCTGTCCTGGGAGTGTTTGATGGGGACGGTGTAGAGGGAGCTTTACTCTGTATCTAACCCCGTGCTGTACCTGTCCTGGGAGTGTTTGATGGGGAGAGTGCAGAGGGAGCTTTACTCTGTATCTAACCCCGTGCTGTAACTGTCCTGGGAGTGTTTGATGGGGACAGTGTAGAGGGAGCTTTACTCTGTATCTAACCCCGTGCTGTACCTGTCCTGGGAGTGTTTGATGGGGACGGTGTAGAGGGAGATTTACTCTGTATCTAACCCCATGCTGTACCTGTCCTGGGAGTGTTTGATGGGGAAAGTGTAGAGGGAGCTTTACTCTGTATCTAACCCCGTGCTGTACCTGTCTTGGGAGTGTTTGATGGGGACGGTGTAGAGGGAGCTTTACTCTGTATCTAACCCTGTGCTGTACCTGTCCTGGGAGTGTTTGATGGGGATGGTGTAGAGGGATATTTACTTTGTATCTAACCCCGTGCTGTACCTGTCCTGGGAGTGTTTGATGGGGAAAGTGTAGAGGGAGCTTTACTCTGTATCTAACCCCGTGCTGTACCTGTCCTGGGAGTGTTTGATGGGGACAGTATAGAGGGAGATTTACTCTGTATCTCACCCCGTGCTGTACCTGTCCTGGGAGTGTTTGATGGGGACAGTGTAGAGGGAGATTTACTCTGTATCTAACCCCGTGCTGTACCTGTCCTGGGAGTGTTTGATGGGGACAGTGTAGAGGGAGATTTACTCTGTATCTAACCCCGTGCTGTACCTGTCCTGGGAGTGTTTGATGGGGACGGTGTAGAGGGAGCTTTACTCTGTATCTAACCCCGTGCTGTACCTGTCTTGGGAGTGTTTGATGGGGAAAGTGTAGAGGGAGCTTTACTCTGTATCTCACCCCGTGCTGTACCTGTCCTGGGAGTGTTTGATGGGGACAGTGTAGAGGGAGCTTTACTCTGAATCTAACCCCGTGCTGTACCTGTCCTGGGAGTGTTTGATGGGGACGGTGTAGAGCGAGCTTTACTCTGCGTCGAACCCCGTGCTGTACCTGTCCTGGGGGTGTCTGATGGTGACGGTGTAGAGGGAGCTTTACTCTGTATCAAACCCCGTGCTGTACCTGTCCTGGGAGTGTTTGATGGGGACAGTGTAGAGGGAGCTTTACTCTGTATCTAACCCCGTGCTGTACCTGTCCTGGGAGTGTTTGATGGGGACGGTGTAGAGGGAGCTTTACTCTGTATCTAAACCCGTGCTGTACCTTTCCTGGGAATGTTTGATGGGGACGGTGTAGAATGAGCTTTACTCTGTATCTAACCCCGTGCTGTACCTGTCCTGGGAGTGTTTGATGGGGACGGTGTAGAGGGGCCTTTACTCTGTATCTAACCCCGTGCTGTACCTGTCCTGGGCGTGTTTGATGGGGACAGTGTAGAGGGAGCTTTACTCTGTACCTAAGCCCGTGCTGTACCTGTCCTGGGAGTGTTTGATGGGGACGGTGTAGAGGGAGCTTTACTCTGTATCTAACCCCGTGCTGTACCTTTCCTGGGAATGTTTGATGGGGACGGTGTAGAATGAGCTTTACTCTGTATCTAACCCCGTGCTGTACCTGTCCTGGGAGTGTTTGATGGGGACAATGTACAGGGAGCTTTACTCTCTATCTAACCCCGTGCTGCACCTGGCATGGGAGTGTTTGACGGGGACAGTGTACAGGGTGATTTACTCTATATCTCACCCCGTGCTGTACCTGTCCTGGGAGTGTTTGATGGGGACGGTGTAGAGGGAGATTTACTCTGTATCTAACCCCGTGCTGTACCTGTCCTGGGAGTGTTTGATGGGGAGAGTGCAGAGGGAGCTTTACTCTGTATCTAACACCGTGCTGTATCTGTCCTGGGAGTGTTTGATGGGGACAGTGTAGAGGGAGCTTTACTCTGTATCTAACCCCGTGCTGTACCTGTCCTGGGAGTGTTTGATGGGGACAATGTACAGGGAGCTTTACTCTCTATCTAACCCCGTGCTGCACCTGGCATGGGAGTGTTTGACGGGGACAGTGTACAGGGTGATTTACTCTATATCTCAGCCCGTGCTGTACCTGTCCTGGGAGTGTTTGATGGGGACGGTGTAGAGGGAGCTTTACTCTGTATCTAACCCCGTGCTGTACCTGTCCTGGGAGTGTTTGATGGGGAGAGTGCAGAGGGAGCTTTACTCTGTATCTAACCCCGTGCTGTAACTGTCCTGGGAGTGTTTGATGGGGACAGTGTAGAGGGAGATTTACTCTGTATCTAACCCCGTGCTGTACCTGTCCTGGGAGTGTTTGATGGGGACGGTGTAGAGGGAGCTTTACTCTGTATCTAACCCCGTGCTGTACCTGTCCTGGGAGTGTTTGATGGGGAAAGTGTAGAGGGAGCTTTACTCTGTATCTAACCCCGTGCTGTACCTGTCCTGGGAGTGTTTGATGGGGACGGTGTAGAGGGAGCTTTACTCTGTATCTAACCCCGTGCTGTACCTGTCCTGAGAGTGTTTGATGGGGAAAGTGTAGAGGGAGCTTTACTCTGTATCTAACCCCGTGCTGTACCTGTCCTGGGAGTGTTTGATGGGGAAAGTGTAGAGGGAGCTTTACTCTGTATCTCACCCCGTGCTGTACCTGTCCTGGGAGTGTTTGATGGGGACAGTGTAGAGGGAGCTTTATTCTGTATCTAACCCCGTGCTGTACCTGTCTTGGGAGTGTTTGATGGGGACAGTGTAGAGGGAGCTTTACTCTGTATCTAACCCCGTGCTGTACCTGTCCTGGGAGTGTTTGATGGGGACAGTGTAGAGGGAGCTTTACTCTGAATCTAACCCCGTGCTGTACCTGTCCTGCGAGTGTTTGATGTGGACGGTGTAGAGCGAGCTTTACTCTGCGTCGAACCCCGTGCTGTACCTGTCCTGGGGGTGTCTGATGGTGACGGTGTAGAGGGAGCTTTACTCTGTATCAAACCCCGTGCTGTACCTGTCCTGGGAGTGTTTGATGGGGACAGTGTAGAGGGAGCTTTACTCTGTATCTAACCCCGTGCTGTACCTGTCCTGGGAGTGTTTGATGGGGACAGTGTAGAGGGAGCTTTACTCTGTATCTAACCCCGTGCTGTACCTGTCCTGGGAGTGTTTGATGGGGACAATGTACAGGGAGCTTTACTCTATATCTCAGCCCGTGCTGTACCTGTCCTGGGAGTGTTTGATGGGGACGGTGTAGAGGGAGCTTTACTCTGTATCTAACCCCGTGCTGTACCTGTCCTGGGAGTGTTTGATGGGGAGAGTGCAGAGGGAGCTTTACTCTGTATCTAACCCCGTGCTGTAACTGTCCTGGGAGTGTTTGATGGGGACAGTGTAGAGGGAGCTTTACTCTGTATCTAACCCCGTGCTGTACCTGTCCTGGGAGTGTTTGATGGGGACAATGTACAGGGAGCTTTACTCTCTATCTAACCCCGTGCTGCACCTGGCATGGGAGTGTTTGACGGGGACAGTGTACAGGGTGATTTACTCTATATCTCAGCCCGTGCTGTACCTGTCCTGGGAGTGTTTGATGGGGACGGTGTAGAGGGAGCTTTACTCTGTATCTAACCCCGTGCTGTACCTGTCCTGGGAGTGTTTGATGGGGAGAGTGCAGAGGGAGCTTTACTCTGTATCTAACCCCGTGCTGTAACTGTCCTGGGAGTGTTTGATGGGGACAGTGTAGAGGGAGCTTTACTCTGTATCTAACCCCGTGCTGTACCTGTCCTGGGAGTGTTTGATGGGGAAAGTGTAGAGGGAGCTTTACTCTGTATCTAACCCCGTGCTGTACCTGTCCTGGGAGTGTTTGATGGGGACGGTGTAGAGGGAGCTTTACTCTGTATCTAACCCTGTGCTGTACCTGTCCTGGGAGTGTTTGATGGGGATGGTGTAGAGGGATATTTACTTTGTATCTAACCCCGTGCTGTACCTGTCCTGGGAGTGTTTGATGGGGAAAGTGTAGAGGGAGCTTTACTCTGTATCTCACCCCGTGCTGTACCTCTCCTGGGAGTGATTAATGGGGACGGTGTATAGGGAGATTTAGTCTGTATCTAAACCTGTGCTGTACATGTCCATGGAATGTTTCATGGGGACGATGTAGAGGTAGCTCTACTCTGTATCTAAACCTGTGCTGTACCTGTCCTGGGAGTGTTTGAAGGCGACGATGTAGAGGGAGCTTTACTCTTTACCTAACCCCATGCTGTACCTGTCCTGGGAGTGTTTGATGGGGACGGTGTAGAGGGAGATTTACTCTGTATCTAACCCCGTGCTGTACCTGTTTTGGGTGTCTGTGATGGGGACAGTGTAGAGGGATATTTACTCTGTATCTAACCCCGTGCTGTTCCTGTCCTGGGAGTGTTTGATGGGGACGGTGTAGAATGAGCTTTACTCTGTATCTAACCCCGTGCTGTACCTGTCCTGGGAGTGTTTGATGGGGACGGTGTAGAGGGAGCTTTACTCTGTATCTAACCCAGTGCTGTACCTGTCCTGGGAGTGTTTGATGGGGACAATGTACAGGGAGCTTTACTCTCTATCTAACCCCGTGCTGCACCTGGCATGGGAGTGTTTGACGGGGACAGTGTACAGGGTGATTTACTCTATATCTCACCCCGTGCTGTACCTGTCCTGGGAGTGTTTGATGGGGACGGTGTAGAGGGAGCTTTACTCTGTATCTAACCCCGTGCTGTACCTGTCCTGGGAGTGTTTGATGGGGAGAGTGCAGAGGGAGCTTTACTCTGTATCTAACCCCGTGCTGTACCTGTCCTGGGAGTGTTTGATGGGGAGAGTGCAGAGGGAGCTTTACTCTGTATCTAACCCCGTGCTGTACCTGTCTTGGGAGTGTTTGATGGGGAAAGTGTAGAGGGAGCTTTACTCTGTATCTCACCCCGTGCTGTACCTGTCCTGGGAGTGTTTGATGGGGACAGTGTAGAGGGAGCTTTACTCTGAATCTAACCCCGTGCTGTACCTGTCCTGCGAGTGTTTGATGTGGACGGTGTAGAGCGAGCTTTACTCTGCGTCGAACCCCGTGCTGTACCTGTCCTGGGGGTGTCTGATGGTGACGGTGTAGAGGGAGCTTTACTCTGTATCAAACCCCGTGCTGTACCTGTCCTGGGAGTGTTTGATGGGGACAGTGTAGAGGGAGCTTTACTCTGTATCTAACCCCGTGCTGTACCTGTCCTGGGAGTGTTTGATGGGGACGGTGTAGAGGGAGCTTTACTCTGTATCTAACCCCGTGCTGTACCTTTCCTGGGAATGTTTGATGGGGACGGTGTAGAATGAGCTTTACTCTGTATCTAACCCCGTGCTGTACCTGTCCTGGGAGTGTTTGATGGGGACGGTGTAGAGGGAGCTTTACTCTGTATCTAACCCCGTGCTGTACCTGTCCTGGGAGTGTTTGATGGGGACAATGTACAGGGAGCTTTACTCTCTATCTAACCCCGTGCTGCACCTGGCATGGGAGTGTTTGACGGGGACAGTGTACAGGGTGATTTACTCTATATCTCACCCCGTGCTGTACCTGTCCTGGGAGTGTTTGATGGGGACGGTGTAGAGGGAGCTTTACTCTGTATCTAACCCCGTGCTGTACCTGTCCTGGGAGTGTTTGATGGGGAGAGTGCAGAGGGAGCTTTACTCTGTATCTAACACCGTGCTGTATCTGTCCTGGGAGTGTTTGATGGGGACAGTGTAGAGGGAGCTTTACTCTGTATCTAACCCCGTGCTGTACCTGTCCTGGGAGTGTTTGATGGGGACGGTGTAGAGGGAGCTTTACTCTGTATCTAACCCCGTGCTGTACCTGTCCTGGGAGTGTATGATGGGGACGGTGTAGAGGGAGCTTTATTCTGTATCTAACCCCGTGCAGTACCTGTTCTGGGAGTGTTTGATGGGACGGTGAAGAGGGAGCTTTACTCTCTATCTAACCGCATGCTGTTCCTGTCCTTGGCGTGGTTGATGTGGACAGTGTAGAGGGAGATTTACACTGTAACTATACCTGTACTGTACCTGTCCTGGGAGTGTTTGATGGGGATGGTGTAGAGGGATATTTACTCTGTATCTAACCCCGTGCTGTACCTGACCTGGGAGTGTTTGATGGGGACGGTGTAGAGGGAGCTTTACTCTGTATCTTACCCCGTGCTGTACCTGTCCTGGGAGTGTTTGATAGAGTCACTCTAGATGGAGCCTTACCCGGTCTCTAACCCTTTGCTGTACCTGTACTGGGAAGGTTTGATGGGGACAGTGTAGAGGGACCTTTACTCTGTATCTCACCCTGTGCTGTACCTGTCCTGGGAGTGTTAGATGGGGACAGTTTAGAGGGACCTTTACTCTGTATCTAACCCCATGCTGTACCTGTCCTGTGAGTGTTTGATGCGGACAGTGTAGAGGGAGCTTTACTCTGTATCTAACCACGTGCTGTAACTGTCCTGGGAGTGTTTTTGGCGATGGTGTAGAATGAGATTTACTCTGCATTTAACCCCGTGCTGTACCTGTCCTGGCAGTGTTCATGGGGACCGTGTAGAAGTAGCTTTACTCTGTATCTAACCTCATGCTGTACATGACCTGGGAGAGTTTGATGGGGACGGTGCAGAGGGAGCTTTACTCTGTTTCTAACCCGGTGCTGTACCTGTCCTGAGAGTGTTTGAGGGCGACGGTGTAGAGGGAGATTTACTCTTTACCTAACCCCATGCTGTCCCTGTCCTTGGAGTGTTTGATGGGGACAGTGTAGAGGGAGATTTACTCTGTATCTAACCCCGTGCTGTACCTCTCCTGGGAGTGATTAATGGGGACGGTGTATAGGGAGATTTAGTCTGTATCTAAACCTGTGCTGTACATGTCCATGGAATGTTTCATGGGGACGATGTAGAGGTAGCTCTACTCTGTATCTAAACCTGTGCTGTACCTGTCCTGGGAGTGTTTGAAGGCGACGATGTAGAGGGAGCTTTACTCTTTACCTAACCCCATGCTGTACCTGTCCTGGGAGTGTTTGATGGGGACGGTGTAGAGGGAGATTTACTCTGTATCTAACCCCGTGCTGTACCTGTTTTGGGTGTCTGTGATGGGGACAGTGTAGAGGGATATTTACTCTGTATCTAACCCCGTGCTGTTCCTGTCCTGGGAGTGTTTGATGGGGACGGTGTAGAGGGAGCTTTACTCTGTATCTAACCCCGTGCTGTACCTGTCCTGGGAGTTTTTGATGGAGTCACTCTAGATGGAGCCTTACCCGGTCTCTACCCGTTTGCTGTACCTGTACTGGGAGTGTTGTTGGGGATAGTGTAGAGGGAGCTTTACTCTGTATCTCACCCTGTGCTGTACCTGTCCTGGGAGTGTTGATGGGGACAGTGTAGAGGCAGCTTTACTCTGTATCTAACCCCGTGCTGTAGCTGTCCTGGGAGTGTTTGATGGGGACGGTGTAGAGGGAGCTTTACTCTGTATCTAACCCTGTGCTGTACCTGTCCTGGGAGTGTTTGATGGGGACGGTGTAGAGGGAGCTTTACTCTGTATCTAACCCCGCGCTGTACCTGTCCTGGGAGTGTTTGATGGGGACGGTGTAGAGGGAGCTTTACTCTGTATCTAACCCCGTGCTGTACCTGTCCTGGGAGTGTTTGATGGGGACGGTGTAGAGGGTGCTTTACTCTGTACCTAACCCCGTGCTGTACCTGTCCTGGGAGTGTTTGATGGGGACAGTGTAGAGGGAGCTTTACTCTGTACCTCACACCGTGCTGTACCTGTCCTGGGAGTGTTTGATGGGGACAGTGTAGAGGGAGCTTTACTCTGTATCTAACCCCGTGCTGTACCTGTCCTGGGAGTGTTTGATGGGGACAGTGAAAAGGGAGCTTTACTCTGTATCTAACCCCGTGCTGTACCTGTCCTGGGAGTGTTTGATGGGGACGGTGCAGAGGGAGCTTTACTTTGTATCTAAGCCCGTGCTGTACCTGTCCTGGGAGTGTTTGATGGGGACAGTGTAGAGGGAGCATTACTCTGTATCTAACCCCGTGCTGTACCTGTCCTGGGAGTGTTTGATGGGGACGGTGCAGAGGGAGATTTACTCTGTATCTAACCCCGTGCTGTACCTGTCTTGGGAGTGTTTTTTGCGACTGTGCAGATGGAGCTTTACTCTGCATCTAACCCCGTGCTGTACCTGTCCTGGCAGTGTTGATGGGGACGGTGCAGAGGGAGCTTTACTCTGTATCTAACGTCATGCTGTACATGACCTGGGAGAGTTTGATGGGGACGGTGTAGAGGGAGCTTTACTCTGTATCTAACCCCGTGCTGTACCTGTCCTGGGAGTGTTTGATGGGGACGGTGTAGAGGGAGCTTTACTCTGTATCTAACCCCGTGCTGTACCTGTCCTGGGAGTGTTTGATGGGGACAGTGTAGAGGGAGATTTACTCTGTATCTAAACCCGTGCTGTACCTGTCCTGGGAGTGTTTGATGGGGACGGTGTAGAGGGAGCTAGACTCTGTATCTAACCCCGTGCTGTACCTATCATGGGAGTGTTTGATGGGGACAGTGTAGAGGGAGCTTTACTCTTTACCGAACCCCATGCTGTACTTGTCCTGGGAGTTTTTGATGGGGACAGTGTAGAGGGAGATTTACTCTGTATCTAACCCCGTTCTGTACCTCTCCTGGGAGCGATTGATGGGGACAGTGTAGAGGGAGATTTAGTCTGTATCTAACCCCGTGCTGTACCTTTACTGGACCTTTACTCTGTGTCTAACCACATTCTGCCAATAGTGTTGGATTTTTTGATGGGGAAAATGTTGAGACATCTTGACTCTGTATCTAAGCCCGTGCTGTACCTGTCCTGGGAGTGTTTGATGGGGATGGTGTAGTGTGAGCTTTACTCTGTATCTAACCCCGTGCTCTACCTGTCCTGGGAGTGTTTGATGGGGACGGTTTAGAGGGAGCTTTACTCAGTATCTAACCCCGTGCTGTACCTGTCCTGGGAGTGTTTGATGGGGACGGTGCAGAGGGAGCTTTACTTTGTATCTAACCCCGTGCTGTACCTGTCCTGGGAGTGTTTGATGGGGACGGTGTAGAGGAACCTTTACTCTGTGTCTAACCACATTCTGCCAATAGTGTTGGATTTTTTGATGGGGAAAATGTTGAGACATCTTGACTCTGTATCTAACCCCGTGCTGTACCTGTCCTGGGAGTGTTTGATGGGGACGGTGTAGACGGAGCTTTACTCTGTATCTAACCCCGTGCTGTACCTGTCCTGGGAGTGTTTGATGGGGATGGTGTAGAGTGAGCTTTACTTTGTATCTAACCCCGTGCTGTACCTGTCCTGGGAGTGTTTGATGGGGATGGTTTAGAGGGAGATTTACTCAGTATCTAACCCCGTGCTGTACCTGTCTTGGGTGTGTGTGATGGGGTCAATTTAGAGGGATATTTACTCTGTATTCAACCCCGTCCTGTACCTGTCCTGGGCTTGTTTGAAGGGGACAGTGTAGAGGGAGATTTACTCTGTATCTAACCCCGTGCTGTACCTGTCCTGGGAGTGTTTGGTGGGGACGGTGTAGAGGGAGCTTTACTCTGTATCTAACCTCATGCTGTACATGACCTGGGAGTGTTTGATGGGGACGGTGCAGAGGGAGCTTTACTCTGCATCTAAACCCGTGCTTTACCTGTCCTGGGAGTGTTTGATGGGGACGGTGTTGAGGGAGATTTACTCTGTATCTAACCCCGTGCTGTACCTATCATGGGAGTGTTTGATGGGGACGGTGTAGAGGGAGCTTTACTCTTCACCGAACCCCATGCTGTACTTGTCCTGGGAGTTTTTGATGGGGACAGTGTAGAGGGAGATTTACTCTGTATCTAACCCCGTGTTGTATCACTCCTGGGAGCGATTGATGGGGACGATGTATAGGGAGATTTAGTCTGTATCTAAACCGTGCTGTACATGTCCATGGATTGTTTTATGGGGGCGATGTAGAGGGAGCTCTACTCTGTATGTAAACCTGTGCTGTACCTGCCCTGGGAGTGTTTGAAGGTGACGGTGTAGAGGGAGCTTTACTCTTTACCTTACCCCATGTATACCTGTCCTGGGAGTGATTGATGGGGACGGTATAGAGGTGGCTTTACTCAGTATCTGAACCCCGTGCTGTACCATTCCTGGGAGTATTTGATGGGGATGGTGTTGATTGAGCTTTATTCTGCATCTTAACCCCGTGCTGTACCTATGCTGGGAGTGTATGATGGCGAGAGTGTAGAGGGAGCTTTACTCTGTATCTAACCCCGTGCTGTAGCTGTCCTGGGAGTGTTTGATGGGGACAGTGAAAAGGGAGCTTTACTCTGAATCTAACCCCGTGCTGTACCTGTTTTGTTTGTCTGTGATGGGGACAGTGTAGAGGGATATTTACTTTGTATCTAAGCCCGTGCTGTACCTGTCCTGGGAGTGTTTGATGGGGACGGTGCAGAGGGAGCTTTACTCTGTATCTAACCCCGTGCTGTACCTGTCCTGGGAGTGTTTGATGGGGACAGTGTAGAGGGAGCTTTACTCTGTATCTAACCCCGTGCTGTACCTGTCCTGGGAGTGTTTGATGGGGACAGTGTAGAGAGAGCTTTACTCTGTATCTAACCCCGTGCTGTACCTGTCCTGGGCTTGTTTGAAGGGGACAGTGTAGAGTGAGATTTACTCTGTATCTAACCCCGTGCTGTACCTGTCCTGGGAGTGTTTGATGGGGACAATGTAGAGGGAGCTTTACCCTGTATCTAACCCCGTGCTGTACCTGTCCTGGGAGTGTTTGATGGGGATGGTGTAGAGGGAGTTTTACTCTGTATCTAACCCCGTGCTGTACCTGTCCTGGGAGTGTTTGATGGGGACAATGTAGAGGGAGCTTTACCCTGTATCTAACCCCGCGCTGTACCTGTCCTGGGAGTGTTTGATGGGGATGGTGTAGAGGGAGTTTTACTCTGTATCTAACCCCGTGCTGTACCTGTCCTGGGAGTGTTTGATGGGGATGGTGTAGAGGGAGTTTTACTCTGTATCTAACCCCGTGCTGTACCTGTCCTGGGAGAGTTTGATGGGGATGGTGTAGAGGGAGTTTTACTCTGTATCTAACCCCGTACTGTACCTGTCCTGGGAGTGTTTGATGGGGACGGTTTAGAGGGAGCTTTACTCTGTATCTAACCCCGTGCTGTACCTGTCCTGGGAGTGTTTGATGGGGACAATGTAGAGGGAGCTTTACTCTGTATCTAACCCCGTGCTGTACCTGTCCTGGGAGAGTTTGATGGGGATGGTGTAGAGGGAGTTTTACTCTGTATCTAACCCGTGCTGTACCTGTCTTGGGTGTGTGTGATGGTGTCAATTTAGAGGGAGATTTACTCTGTATTCAACCCCGTGCTGTACCTGTCCTGGGCTTGTTTGAAGGGGACAGTGTAGAGGGAGCTTTACTCTGTATCTAACCCCGTGCTGTACCTGTCTTGGGAGAGTTTGATGGGGACGGTATAGACGGAGCTTTACTCTGTATCTAACCCCGTGCTGTACCTGTCCAGGGTGTGTTTGATGGGGACAGTGTAGAGGGAGCTTTTCCCTGTATCTTAACCCATGCTGTACCTGTCTTGGGTGTGTGTGATGGGGACAGAGTAGAGGGATATTTACTTTGTATCTAACGCCGTGCTGTACCTGTCCTGGCAGTGTTGATGGGGACGGTGCAGAGGGAGCTTTACTCTGTATCTAACGTCATGCTGTACATGACCTGGGAGAGTTTGATGGGGACGGTGCAGAGGGAGCTTTACTCTGTATCTAACTCGTGCGGTACCTGTCCTGGGAGTGTTTGATGGGGACAGTGTAGAGGGAGATTTACTCTGTATCTAAACCCGTGCTGTACCTGTCCTGGGAGTGTTTGATGGGGACGGTGTAGAGGGAGCTAGACTCTGTATCTAACCCCGTGCTGTACCTATCATGGGAGTGTTTGATGGGCACGGTGTAGAGGGAGATTTGCTCTGTATCTAACACTGTGCTGTACCTGTCCTGGGAGTGTTTGATGGGGACAGTGTAGAGGGAGCTTTACTCTTTACCGAACCCTGTGCTGTACCTGTCCTGGGAGTTTTTGATGGGGACAGTGTAGAGGGAGATTTACTCTGTATATAACCCCGTGCTGTACCTCTCCTGGGAGCGATTGATGGGGACGGTGAAAAGGGAGATTTAGTCTGTATCTAAACCTGTGCTGTACCTGTCCTGGGAGTGTTTGATGGGGACGGTTTAGAGGGACCTTTACTCTGTGTCTAACCACATTCTGCCAATAGTGTTGGATTTTTTGATGGGGAAAATGTTGAGACATCTTGACTCTGTATCTAAGCCCGTGCTGTACCTGTCCTGGGAGTGTTTGATGGGGATGGTGTAGTGTGAGCTTTACTCTGTATCTAACCCCGTGCTCTACCTGTCCTGGGAGTGTTTGATGGGGACGGTTTAGAGGGAGCTTTACTCAGTATCTAACCCCGTGCTGTACCTGTCCTTGGAGTGTTTGATGGGGACGGTGCAGATGGAGCTTTACTTTGTATCTAACCCCGTGCTGTACCTGTCCTGGGAGTGTTTGATGGGGACGGTGTAGAGGGACCTTTAATCTGTGTCTAACCACATTCTGCCAATAGTGTTCGATTTTATGATGGGGAAAATGTTGAGACATCTTGACTCTGTATCTAACCCCGTGCTGTACCTGTCCTGGGAGTGTTTGATGGGGATGGTGTAGAGTGAGCTTTACTCTGTATCTAACCCCGTGCTGTACCTGTCCTGGGAGTGTTTGATGGGGACGGTTTAGAGGGAGATTTACTCAGTATCTAACCCCGTGCTGTACCTGTCTTGGCTGTGTGTGATGGGGTCAATTTAGAGGGATATTTACTCTGTATTCAACCCCGTCCTGTACCTGTCCTGGGCTTGTTTGAAGGGGACAGTGTAGAGGGAGCTTTACTCTGTATCTAACCCCGTGCTGTACCTGTCCAGGGAGTGTTTGATGGGGACGGTGTAGAGGGAGCTTTACTCTGTATCTCACCCCGTGCTGTACCTGTCCTGGGAGTATTTGATGGGGACGGTTTAGAGGGAGCTTTACTCTGTATCTAACCCCGTGCTGTACCTGTCCTGGGAGTGTTTGATGGGGACAGTGTAGAGGGAGCTTTACTCTGTATCTAACCCAGTGCTGTACCTGTCCTGGGAGTGTTTGATGGGGACAGTGTAGAGGGAACTTTACTCTGTATCTCACCCCGTGCTGTACCTGTCCTGGGAGAGTTTGATGGGGATGGTGTAGAGGGAGTTTTACTCTGTATCTAACCCCGTGCTGTACCTGTCTTGGGTGTGTGTGATGGGGTCACTTTAGAGGGATATTTACTCTGTATTCAACCCCGTGCTGTACCTGTCCTGGGCTTGTTTGAAGGGGACAGTGTAGAGGGAGCTTTACTCTGTATCTCACCCCGTGCTGTACCTGTCCTGGGAGTGTTTTTGGGGGCGGGGTAGATGGAGATTTACTTTGTACCTAACACCGTGCTGTACCTGTCCTGGGAGTGTTTGATGGGACAGTGTAGAGGGAGCTTTTCTCTGTATCTAACCCCGTGTTGTACCTGTCCTGGGAGTGTTTGATGGGGACAGTGTAGAGGGAGCTTTACTCTGTATCTAACCCCGTGCTGTACCTGTCCTGGGAATGTTTGATGGGGACGGTGTGGATGGAGATTTACTCTGTATCTAACCCCGTGCTGCAGCTGTACTGGGAGTGTTTGTTGGGAGAGTGCAGAGGGAGCTTTACTCTGTATCTAACCCCGTGCTGTACCTGTCCTGGGAGTATTTGATGGGGACGGTGTAGAGGGACATTTACTCTGTATCTAACCTCGTGCTGTACCTGTTTTGGGTGTCTGTGATGGGGACTTTGTAGCGGGATATTTACTTTGTATCTAAGCCCGTGCTGTACCTGTCCTGGGAGTGTTTGATCGTGACAGTGTAGAGGGAGCTTTTCTCTGTATCTCACCCCGTGCTGTACCTGTCCTGGGAGTGTGTGATGGGGACGGTGTGGATGGAGCTTTACTCTGTATCTAACCCCGTGCTGCACCTGTCCTGGGAGTGTTTTTGGGGGCGGTGTAGATGGAGCTTTACTTTGTACCTAACACCGTGCTGTGCCTGTCCTGGGAGTGTTTGTTGGGAGAGTGCACAGGGAGATTTACTCTGTATCTAACTACATTCTGCAAATATTGTTGGATTTTTTGATAGGGAAAATGTTGAGACATCTTTACTCTGTATCTAACCCCTTGCTGTACCTGTCCTGGCAGTGTTTGATGGGGACAGTGTAGAGGGAGATTTACTCTGTATCTAACCCCGTGCTGTACCTGTCCTGGGAGTGTTTGATGGGGACAGTGTAGAAGGACCTTTACACTGTATCTAACCCCGTGCTGTACTTGTCCTGGGAGTGTTTGATGGGGATGGTGTAGAGGGAGCTTTACTCTGTATCTAACCCCGTGCTGTACCTGTCCTGGGAGTGTTTGATGGGGACGGTGTAGAGGGAGATTTACTCTGTATCTAACCTCGTGCTTTACCTGTCCTGGGAGTGTTTGATGGGGACTGTTTAGAGGGAGATTTACTCTGCATCTAAACCCGTGCTGTACCTGTCCTGGGATTGTTTGATGGGGACGTTGTAGAGGGAGCTTCACTCTGTATCTAACCCCGTGCTGTACCTGCCCTGGGAGTGTTTGATGGAGTCACTCTAGATGGAGCCTCACCCTGTCTCTAACCCTTAGCTGTACCTGTCCTGGGAGTGTTTGATGGGGACAGTGTAGAGGGAGCTTTACTCTGTATCTAACCCCGTGCTGTACCTGTCCTGGGAGTGTTTGATGGGGACAGTGTAGAGGGAGCTTTACTCTGTAACTAACCCCGTGCTGTACCTGTCCTGGAGTGTTAGATGGGGACAGTGTAGAGGGAGCTTTACTCTGTATCTAACCCCGTGCTGTACCTGTCCTGGGAGTGTTTGATGGGACGGTGACGAGGAAGCTTTACTCTCTATCTAACCGCTTGCTGTTCCTGTCCTTGGCTTGGTTGATGTGGACAGTGTAGAGGGAGCTTTACTCTTTAACTATACGTGTACTGTACCTGTCCTGGGAGCGTTTGATGGGGACAGTGTAGAGGGAGCTTTTCCCTGTATCCAAACCCATGCTGTACCTGTCTTGGGTGTGTGTGATGGGGACAGAGTTGAGGGATATTTACTTTGTATCTAAGCCCGTGCTGCAACTGTCCTGGGAGTGTTTTTGGCTACAGTGTAGATGGAGCTTTACTCTTCATCTAACCCCGTGCTGTACCTGTCCTGGGAGTGTTGATGGAGATGGTGTAGAGGGAGCTTTACTCTGTATCTAACCTCATGCTGTACATGACCAGGCAGAGTTTGATGGGGACGGTGCAGAAGGAACTTTACTCTTTATCTAACCCCGTGCTGTACATGTCCTGGGAGTGTTTGATGGGGACAGTGTTGAGGGCGAGTTACTCTGTATCTAACCACGTGCTGTACCTTTCCTGGGATTGTTTGACGGGGAAAGTGTTGAGGGAGCTTTTCTCTGTATCTAACCCCGTGCTGTACCTGTCCTGGGAGTGTTTGATGGGGATGGTGTAGAGGGAGCTTTACTCTGTATCTAACCCTGTGCTGTACCTGTCCTGGGAGTGTTTGATGGGGACGGTGTGGATGGAGATTTACTCTGTATCTAACCCCGTGCTGCAGCTGTACTGGGAGTGTTTGTTGGGAGAGTGCTGAGGGAGCTTTACTCTGTATCTAACCCCGTGCTGTACCTGTCCTGGGAGTTTTTGATGGGGACGGTGTAGAGGGAGATTTACTCTGTATCTAACCTCGTGCTGTACCTGTTTTGGGTGTCTGTGATGGGGACATTGTAGAGGGAGAGTTACTTTGTATCTAAGCCCGTGCTGTACCTGTCCTGGGAGTGTTTGATGGGGACAGTGTAGAGGGAGCTTTACTCTGTATCGAACCGCGTGCTGTACCTTTCCTGGGATTGTTTGATGGGGACAGTGTAGAGGGAGCTTTACTCTGTATCTAACCCCGTGCTGTACCTGTCCTGGGAGTATTTGATGGGGACAGTGTAGAGGGAGCTTTTCTCTGTATCTCACCCCGTGCTGTACCTGTCCTGGGAGTGTGTGATGCGGACGGTGTGGATGGAGCTTTACTCTGTATCTAACCCCGTGCTGCAGCTGTCCTGGGAGTGTTTGTTGGGAGAGTGCTGAGGGAGCTTTACTCTGTATCTAACTACATTCTGCAAATATTGTTGGATTTTTTGATAGGGAAAATGTTGAGACATCTTTACTCTGTATCTAACCCCTTGCTGTACCTGTCCTGGGATTGTTAGTTGGGGACAGTGTAGAAGGACCTTTACTCTGTATCTAACCCCGTGCTGTACCTGTCCTGGGAGTGTTTGATGGGGACGGTTTAGAGGGAGCTTTACTCTGTATCTAACCCCGTGCTGTACCTGTCCTGGGAGTGTTTGATGGGGACAGTGTAGAGGGAGCTTTACTCTGTATCTAACCCCGTGCTGTACCTGTCCTGGGAGTGTTTGATGGGGACGGTGTAGCGGGAGCTTTACTCTGTATCTAACCCCGTGCTGTACCTGTCCTGGGAGTGTTTGATGGGGACAGTGTAGAGGGAGCTTTACTCTGTATCTAACCCCGTGCTGTACCTGTCCTGGGAGTGTTTGATGGGGACAGTGTAGAGGGAGCTTTACTCTGTATCTAACCCCGTGCTGTACCTTTCCTGGGAGTGTTTGATGGGGACAATGTAGAGGGAGCTTTACTCTGTATCTAACCCCGTGCTGTACCTGTCCTGGGAGAGTTTGGTGGGGATGGTGTAGAGGGAGTTTTACTCCGTATCTAACCCCGTGCTGTACCTGTCTTGGGTGTGTGTGATGGGGTCAATTTAGAGGGATATTTACTCTGTATTCAACCCCGTGCTGTACCTATCCTGGGCTTGTTTGAATGGGACAGTGTAGAGGGAGCTTTACTCTGTATCTAACCCCGTGCTGTACCTGTCTTGGGAGAGTTTGATGGGGACGGTATAGACGGAGCTTTACTCTGTATCTGACCCCGTGCTGTACCTTTCCTGGGAGTGTTTGATGGGATCACTCCACATGGAGCCTTAACGTGCATCTTCCCCGTGCTATACCTGTCCTAGTAGTGTTTGATGGGGACAGTGTTGAGGGCGAGTTACTCTGTATCTAACCCCGTGCTGTACCTGTCCTGGGAGTGTTGATGGAGATGGTGTAGAGGGAGCTTTACTCTGTATCTAACCCCGTGCTGTACCTGTCCTGGGAGTGTGTGATGCGGACGGTGTGGATGGAGCTTTACTCTGTATCTAACCCCGTGCTGCAGCTGTCCTGGGAGTGTTTGTTGGGAGAGTGCTGAGGGAGCTTTACTCTGTATCTAACTACATTCTGCAAATATTGTTGGATTTTTTGATAGGGAAAATGTTGAGACATCTTTACTCTGTATCTAACCCCTTGCTGTACCTGTCCTGGGATTGTTAGTTGGGGACAGTGTAGAAGGACCTTTACTCTGTATCTAACCCCGTGCTGTACCTGTCCTGGGAGTGTTTGATGGGGACGGTTTAGAGGGAGCTTTACTCTGTATCTAACCCCGTGCTGTACCTGTCCTGGGAGTGTTTGATGGGGACAGTGTAGAGGGAGCTTTACTCTGTATCTAACCCCGTGCTGTACCTGTCCTGGGAGTGTTTGATGGGGACGGTGTAGCGGGAGCTTTACTCTGTATCTAACCCCGTGCTGTACCTGTCCTGGGAGTGTTTGATGGGGACAGTGTAGAGGGAGCTTTACTCTGTATCTAACCCCGTGCTGTACCTGTCCTGGGAGTGTTTGATGGGGACAGTGTAGAGGGAGCTTTACTCTGTATCTAACCCCGTGCTGTACCTTTCCTGGGAGTGTTTGATGGGGACAATGTAGAGGGAGCTTTACTCTGTATCTAACCCCGTGCTGTACCTGTCCTGGGAGAGTTTGGTGGGGATGGTGTAGAGGGAGTTTTACTCCGTATCTAACCCCGTGCTGTACCTGTCTTGGGTGTGTGTGATGGGGTCAATTTAGAGGGATATTTACTCTGTATTCAACCCCGTGCTGTACCTATCCTGGGCTTGTTTGAATGGGACAGTGTAGAGGGAGCTTTACTCTGTATCTAACCCCGTGCTGTACCTGTCTTGGGAGAGTTTGATGGGGACGGTATAGACGGAGCTTTACTCTGTATCTGACCCCGTGCTGTACCTTTCCTGGGAGTGTTTGATGGGATCACTCCACATGGAGCCTTAACGTGCATCTTCCCCGTGCTATACCTGTCCTAGTAGTGTTTGATGGGGACAGTGTTGAGGGCGAGTTACTCTGTATCTAACCCCGTGCTGTACCTGTCCTGGGAGTGTTGATGGAGATGGTGTAGAGGGAGCTTTACTCTGTATCTAACCCCGTGCTGTACCTGTCCTGGGAGTGTTTGATGGGGACAGTGTTGAGGGCGAGTTACTCTGTATCTAACCCCGTGCTGTACCTTTCCTGGGATTGTTTGACGGGGAAAGTGTTGAGGGAGCTTTTCTCTGTATCTAACCCCGTGCTGTACCTGTCCTGGGAGTGTTTTTGGGGGCGGTGTAGATGGAGCTTTACTTTGTACCTAACACCGTGCTGTACCTGTCCTGGGAGTGTTTGATGGGGACAGTGTAGAGGGAGCTTTTCTCTGTATCTAACCCCGTGCTGTACCTGTCCTGGGAGTGTTTGTTGGGAGAGTGCAGAGGGAGCTTTACTCTGTATCTAACCCCTTGCTGTACCTGTCCTGGGAGTTTTTGATGGGGACGGTGTAGAGGGAGATTTACTCTGTATCTAACCTCGTGCTGTACCTGTCCTGGGAGTGTTTGATGGGGACAGTGTAGAGGGAGCTTTACTCTGTATCGAACCGCGTGCTGTACCTTTCCTGGGATTGTTTGATGGGGACAGTGTAGAGGGAGCTTTACTCTGTGTCTAATCCCGTTCTGTACCTGTCCGGGGAGTGTGTGATGGGGACGGTGTGGATGGAGCTTTACTCTGTATCTAACCCCGTGCTGTAGCTGTACTGGGAGTGTTTGTTGGGAGAGTGCAGAGGGAGCTTTACTCTGTATCTAACTACATTCTGCAAATATTGTTGGATTTTTTGATAGCGAAAATGTTGAGACATCTTTACTCTGTATCTAACCCCTTGCTGTACCTGTCCTGGGAGTGTTTGATGTGGACTGTTTAGAGGGAGATTTACTCTGTATCTAACCCCGTGCTGTACCTGTCCTGGGAGTGTTTGATGGGGACGTTGTAGAGGGAGCTTTACTCTGTATCGAACCCCGTGCTGTACCTGTCCTGGGATTGTTTGATGGGGACAGTGTAGAGGGAGCTTTACTCTGTGTCTAATCCCGTTCTGTACCTGTCCGGGGAGTGTGTGATGGGGACGGTGTGGATGGAGCTTTACTCTGTATCTAACCCCGTGCTGTAGCTGTACTGGGAGTGTTTGTTGGGAGAGTGCAGAGGGAGCTTTACTCTGTATCTAACTACATTCTGCAAATATTGTTGGATTTTTTGATAGCGAAAATGTTGAGACATCTTTACTCTGTATCTAACCCCTTGCTGTACCTGTCCTGGGAGTGTTTGATGGGGACTGTTTAGAGGGAGATTTACTCTGTATCTAACCCCGTGCTGTACCTGTCCTGGGAGTGTTTGATGGGGACTGTTTAGAGGGAGATTTACTCTGTATCTAACCCCGTGCTGTACCTGTCCTGGGAGTGTTTGATGGGGACAGTGTAGAGGGAGCTTTACTCTGTATCTAACCCTGTGCTGTACCTGTCCTGGGAGTGTTTGAGGGGGACAGTGTAGAGGGAGCTTTACTCTGTATCGAACCCCGTGCTGTACCTGTCCTGGGAGTGTTTGATGGGGACAGTGTAGAGCGAGGTTTACTCTGTATCTAACCCCGTGCTGTACCTGTCCTGGGAGTGTTTGATGGGGACGGTGTCGAGGGAGCTTTACTCTGTATCTAACCCCGTGCTGTACCTGTCCTGGGAGTGTTTGATGGGGACAGTGTAGATGGAGCTTTACTCTGTATCTAACCCCATGCTGTACCTGTCCTGGGAGTGTTTGATGGGGACGGTGTAGAGGGAGCTTTACTCTGTATCTAACCCCGTGCTGTACCTGTCCTGGGAGTGTTTGATGGGGACGGTGTAGAGGGAGCTTTACTCTGTATCTAACCCCGTGCTGTACCTGTCCTGGGAGTGTTTGATGGGGACGGTGTCGAGGGAGCTTTTCTCTGTATCTCACCCCGTGCTGTACCTGTCCTGGGAGTGTGTGATGGGGACGGTGTGGATGGAGCTTTACTCTGTATCTAACCCCGTGCTGCACCTGTCCTGGGAGTGTTTTTGGGGGCGGTGTAGATGGAGCTTTACTTTGTACCTAACACCGTGCTGTGCCTGTCCTGGGAGTGTTTGTTGGGAGAGTGCAGAGGGAGATTTACTCTGTATCTAACTACATTCTGCAAATATTGTTGGATTTTTTGATAGGGAAAATGTTGAGACATCTTTACTCTGTATCTAACCCCTTGCTGTACCTGTCCTGGCAGTGTTTGATGGGGACAGTGTAGAGGGAGATTTACTCTGCATCTAACCCCATGCTGTACCTGTCCTGGGAGTGTTTGATGGGGACAGTGTAGAAGGACCTTTACTCTGTATCTAACCCCGTGCTGTACTTGTCCTGGGAGTGTTTGATGGGGATGGTGTAGAGGGAGCTTTACTCTGTATCTAACCTCGTGCTTTACCTGTCCTGGGAGTGTTTGATGGGGACTGTTTAGAGGGAGATTTACTCTGCATCTAAACCCGTGCTGTACCTGTCCTGGGATTGTTTGATGGGGACGTTGTAGAGGGAGCTTCACTCTGTATCTAACCCCGTGCTGTACCTGCCCTGGGAGTGTTTGATGGAGTCACTCTAGATGGAGCCTCACCCTGTCTCTAACCCTTAGCTGTACCTGTCCTGGGAGTGTTTGATGGGGACAGTGTAGAGGGAGCTTTACTCTGTATCTAACCCCGTGCTGTACCTGTCCTGGGAGTGTTTGATGGGGACAGTGTAGAGGGAGCTTTACTCTGTAACTAACCCCGTGCTGTACCTGTCCTGGGAGTGTTTGATGGGGACAGTGTAGAGGGAGCTTTACTCTGTAACTAACCCCGTGCTGTACCTGTCCTGGGAGTGTTAGATGGGGACAGTTTAGAGGGAGCTTTACTCTGTATCTAACCCCGTGCTGTACCTGTCCTGGGAGTGTTTGATGGGACGGTGACGAGGAAGCTTTACTCTCTATCTAACCGCTTGCTGTTCCTGTCCTTGGCTTGGTTGATGTGGACAGTGTAGAGGGAGCTTTACTCTTTAACTATACGTGTACTGTACCTGTCCTGGGAGCGTTTGATGGGGACAGTGTAGAGGGAGCTTTTCCCTGTATCCAAACCCATGCTGTACCTGTCTTGGGTGTGTGTGATGGGGACAGAGTTGAGGGATATTTACTTTGTATCTAAGCCCGTGCTGCAACTGTCCTGGGAGTGTTTTTGGCTACAGTGTAGATGGAGCTTTACTCTTCATCTAACCCCGTGCTGTACCTGTCCTGGGAGTGTTGATGGAGATGGTGTAGAGGGAGCTTTACTCTGTATCTAACCTCATGCTGTACATGACCAGGCAGAGTTTGATGGGGACGGTGCAGAAGGAACTTTACTCTTTATCTAACCCCGTGCTGTACCTGTCCTGGGAGTGTTTGATGGGGACAGTGTTGAGGGCGAGTTACTCTGTATCTAACCGCGTGCTGTACCTTTCCTGGGATTGTTTGACGGGGAAAGTGTTGAGGGAGCTTTACTCTGTATCTAACCCTGTGCTGTACCTGTCCTGGGAGTGTTTGATGGGGACGGTGTGGATGGAGATTTACTCTGTATCTAACCCCGTGCTGCAGCTGTACTGGGAGTGTTTGTTGGGAGAGTGCTGAGGGAGCTTTACTCTGTATCTAACCCCGTGCTGTACCTGTCCTGGGAGTTTTTGATGGGGACGGTGTAGAGGGAGATTTACTCTGTATCTAACCTCGTGCTGTACCTGTTTTGGGTGTCTGTGATGGGGACATTGTAGAGGGAGAGTTACTTTGTATCTAAGCCCGTGCTGTACCTGTCCTGGGAGTGTTTGATGGGGACAGTGTAGAGGGAGCTTTACTCTGTATCGAACCGCGTGCTGTACCTTTCCTGGGATTGTTTGATGGGGACAGTGTAGAGGGAGCTTTACTCTGTATCTAACCCCGTGCTGTACCTTTCCTGGGAGTATTTGATGGGGACAGTGAAGAGGGAGCTTTTCTCTGTATCTCACCCCGTGCTGTACCTGTCCTGGGAGTGTGTGATGCGGACGGTGTGGATGGAGCTTTACTCTGTATCTAACCCCGTGCTGTACCTGTCCTGGGAGTGTTTGTTGGGAGAGTGCTGAGGGAGCTTTACTCTGTATCTAACTACATTCTGCAAATATTGTTGGATTTTTTGATAGGGAAAATGTTGAGACATCTTTACTCTGTATCTAACCCCTTGCTGTACCTGTCCTGGGATTGTTAGTTGGGGACAGTGTAGAAGGACCTTTACTCTGTATCTAACCCCGTGCTGTACCTGTCCTGGGAGTGTTTGATGGGGACGGTTTAGAGGGAGCTTTACTCTGTATCTAACCCCGTGCTGTACCTGTCCTGGGAGTGTTTGATGGGGACAGTGTAGAGGGAGCTTTACTCTGTATCTAACCCCGTGCTGTACCTGTCCTGGGAGTGTTTGATGGGGACGGTGTAGCGGGAGCTTTACTCTGTATCTAACCCCGTGCTGTACCTGTCCTGGGAGTGTTTGATGGGGACAGTGTAGAGGGAGCTTTACTCTGTATCTAACCCCGTGCTGTACCTGTCCTGGGAGTGTTTGATGGGGACAGTGTAGAGGGAGCTTTACTCTGTATCTAACCCCGTGCTGTACCTTTCCTGGGAGTGTTTGATGGGGACAATGTAGAGGGAGCTTTACTCTGTATCTAACCCCGTGCTGTACCTGTCCTGGGAGAGTTTGGTGGGGATGGTGTAGAGGGAGTTTTACTCCGTATCTAACCCCGTGCTGTACCTGTCTTGGGTGTGTGTGATGGGGTCAATTTAGAGGGATATTTACTCTGTATTCAACCCCGTGCTGTACCTATCCTGGGCTTGTTTGAATGGGACAGTGTAGAGGGAGCTTTACTCTGTATCTAACCCCGTGCTGTACCTGTCTTGGGAGAGTTTGATGGGGACGGTATAGACGGAGCTTTACTCTGTATCTGACCCCGTGCTGTACCTTTCCTGGGAGTGTTTGATGGGATCACTCCACATGGAGCCTTAACGTGCATCTTCCCCGTGCTATACCTGTCCTAGTAGTGTTTGATGGGGACAGTGTTGAGGGCGAGTTACTCTGTATCTAACCCCGTGCTGTACCTGTCCTGGGAGTGTTGATGGAGATGGTGTAGAGGGAGCTTTACTCTGTATCTAACCCCGTGCTGTACCTGTCCTGGGAGTGTTTGATGGGGACAGTGTTGAGGGCGAGTTACTCTGTATCTAACCGCGTGCTGTACCTTTCCTGGGATTGTTTGACGGGGAAAGTGTTGAGGGAGCTTTTCTCTGTATCTAACCCCGTGCTGTACCTGTCCTGGGAGTGTTTTTGGGGGCGGTGTAGATGGAGCTTTACTTTGTACCTAACACCGTGCTGTACCTGTCCTGGGAGTGTTTGATGGGGACAGTGTAGAGGGAGCTTTTCTCTGTATCTCACCCCGTGCTGTACCTGTCCTGGGAGTGTTTGTTGGGAGAGTGCAGAGGGAGCTTTACTCTGTATCTAACCCCTTGCTGTACCTGTCCTGGGAGTTTTTGATGGGGACGGTGTAGAGGGAGATTTACTCTGTATCTAACCTCGTGCTGTACCTGTCCTGGGAGTGTTTGATGGGGACAGTGTAGAGGGAGCTTTACTCTGTATCGAACCGCGTGCTGTACCTTTCCTGGGATTGTTTGATGGGGACAGTGTAGAGGGAGCTTTACTCTGTGTCTAATCCCGTTCTGTACCTGTCCGGGGAGTGTGTGATGGGGACGGTGTGGATGGAGCTTTACTCTGTATCTAACCCCGTGCTGTAGCTGTACTGGGAGTGTTTGTTGGGAGAGTGCAGAGGGAGCTTTACTCTGTATCTAACTACATTCTGCAAATATTGTTGGATTTTTTGATAGCGAAAATGTTGAGACATCTTTACTCTGTATCTAACCCCTTGCTGTACCTGTCCTGGGAGTGTTTGATGGGGACTGTTTAGAGGGAGATTTACTCTGTATCTAACCCCGTGCTGTACCTGTCCTGGGAGTGTTTGATGGGGACAGTGTAGAGGGAGCTTTACTCTGTATCTAACCCTGTGCTGTACCTGTCCTGGGAGTGTTTGAGGGGGACAGTGTAGAGGGAGCTTTACTCTGTATCGAACCCCGTGCTGTACCTGTCCTGGGAGTGTTTGATGGGGACAGTGTAGAGCGAGGTTTACTCTGTATCTAACCCCGTGCTGTACCTGTCCTGGGAGTGTTTGATGGGGACGGTGTCGAGGGAGCTTTACTCTGTATCTAACCCCGTGCTGTACCTGTCCTGGGAGTGTTTGATGGGGACAGTGTAGATGGAGCTTTACTCTGTATCTAACCCCATGCTGTACCTGTCCTGGGAGTGTTTGATGGGGACGGTGTAGAGGGAGCTTTACTCTGTATCTAACCCCGTGCTGTACCTGTCCTGGGAGTGTTTGATGGGGACGGTGTAGAGGGAGCTTTACTCTGTATCTAACCCCGTGCTGTACCTGTCCTGGGAGTGTTTGATGGGGACGGTGTCGAGGGAGCTTTACTCTGTATCGAACCCCGTGCTGTACCTGTCCTGGGAGTGTTTGATGGGGACAGTGTAGAGGGACATTTACTCTGTATCTAACCCCGTGCTGTACCTGTCCTGGGAGTGTTTGATGGGGACGGTGTAGAGGGAGCTTTACTCTGTATCTAACCCCGTGCTGTACCTGTCCTGAGAGCGTTTGATGGGGACAGTGTAGAGGGAGCTTTACTCTGTATCGAACCGCGTGCTGTACATTTCCTGGGATTGTTTGATGGGGACAGTGTAGAGGGAGCTTTACTCTGTATCTAACCCCGTGCTGTACCTGTCCGGGGAGTGTG
This sequence comes from Isurus oxyrinchus, assembly GCA_026770705.1. Lineage (NCBI taxonomy): Eukaryota > Metazoa > Chordata > Chondrichthyes > Lamniformes > Lamnidae > Isurus > Isurus oxyrinchus. The sequence continues at coordinate 69,179 of JANJGN010002044.1, forward strand.
TGATGGGGACGGTGTGGATGGAGCTTTACTCTGTATCTAACCCCGTGCTGTAGCTGTACTGGGAGTGTTTGTTGGGAGAGTGCAGAGGGAGCTTTACTCTGTATCTAACTACATTCTGCAAATATTGTTGGATTTTTTGATAGCGAAAATGTTGAGACATCTTTACTCTGTATCTAACCCCTTGCTGTACCTGTCCTGGGAGTGTTTGATGGGGACTGTTTAGAGGGAGCTTTACTCTGTATCTAACCCCGTGCTGTACCTGTCCTGGGAGTGTTTGATGGGGACGTTGTAGAGGGAGCTTCACTCTGTATCTAACCCCGTGCTGTACCTGTCCTGGGAGTGTTTGATGGGGACAGTGTAGAGGGAGCTTTACTCTGTATCTAACCCTGTGCTGTACCTGTCCTGGGAGTGTTTGAGGGGGACAGTGTAGAGGGAGCTTTACTCTGTATCTAACCCCGTGCTGTACCTGTCCTGGGAGTGTTTGATGGGGACAGTGTAGATGGAGCTTTACTCTGTATCTAACCCTGTGCTGTACCTGTCCTGGGAGTGTTTGATGGGGACAGTTTAGAGGGAGCTTTACTCTGTATCTAACCCCGTGCTGTACCTGTCCTGGGAGTGTTTGATGGGGACGGTGTCGAGGGAGCTTTACTCTGTATCGAACCCCGTGCTGTACCTGTCCTGGGAGTGTTTGATGGGGACAGTGTAGAGGGAGCTTTACTCTGTATCTAACCCCGTGCTGTACCTGTCCTGTGAGTGTTTGATGGGGACGGTTTAGAGGGAGCTTTACTCTGTATCTAACCCCGTGCTGTACCTGTTCTGGGAGTGTTTGATGGGACGGTGACGAGGGACCTTTACTCTCTATCTTACCGCATTCTGTTCCTGTCCTTGGCTTGGTTGATATGGACAGTGTAGAGGGAGCTTTACTCTGTAACTATACGTGTACTGTACCTGTCCTGAGAGCGTTTGATGGGGACAGTGTAGAGGGAGCTTTTCCCTGTATCCAAACCCGTGCTGTACCTGTCTTGGGTGTGTGTGATGGGGACAGAGTTGAGGGATATTTACTTTGTATCTAAGCCCGTGCTGTAACTGTCCTGGGAGTGTTTTTGGCAACAGTGTAGATGGAGCTTTACTCTGCATCTAACCCCATGCTGTACCTGTCCTGGCAGTGTTGATGGAGATGGTGTAGAGGGATCTTTACTCTGTATCTAACCTCATGCTGTACATGACCTGGCAGTTTGATGGGGACGGTGCAGAAGGAACTTTACTCTGTATCTAACCCCGTGCTGTACCTGTCCTGGGAGTGTTTGATGGGGACAGTGTAGAGGGAGATTTACTCTGTATCTAACCCCGTGCTGTACCTGTCCTGGGAGTGTTTGATGGGGACGGTGTAGAGGGAGATTTCCTCTGTATCTAACCCCGTGCTGTACCTCTCCTGTGAGTGATTGATGGGGACGGTTTATAGGGAGATTTAGTCTGTATCTAAACCTGTCCTGTACATGTCCATGGATTGTTTCATGGGGACGGTCTAGAGGGAGCTCTACACTGTATCTAAACCTGTGCTGTACCTGTCCTGGGAGTGTTTGAAGGCGACGGTGTAGAGGGAGCTTTACTCTTTACCGAACCCCATGCTGTAACTGTCCTGGGTGTGTTTGATGGGGACGGTGCAGATGTGCATTAACTCTGTGTCTAACCCCGTGCTGTACCTGTCCTGGGAGTGTTTGATGGAGACAGTGTAGAGGGAGCTTTACTCTGTATCTAACCCCGTGCTATACCTGTCCTGGGAGTGTTTGATGGGGACAGTGTAGAGGGAGCTTTACTCTGTATCTAACCCCGTGCTGTACCTGTCCTGGGAGTGTTTGATGGGTCTGTTTAGAGGGAGCTTTACACTGCATTTAAACCCGTGCTGTACCAGTCCTGGGAGTATTTGATGGGGATGGTGTAGAGGGAGCTTTATTCTGTACCTTAACCCCGTGCTGTACCTGTCCTGGGAGTGTTTGATGGCGAGAGTGTAGAGGGAGCTTTACTCTGTATCTAACCCCGTGCTGTACCTGTCCTGGGAGTGTTTGATGGGCACAGTGTAGAGGGAGCTTTACTCTGTATCTAACCCTGTGCTGTTCCTGTCCTGGGAGTGTTTGATGGGGACAGTGTAGAGGGAGATTTACTCTGTATCTAACCCCATGCTGTACCTGTCCTGGGAGTGTTTGATGGGGACAGTGTAGAGGGAGCTTTACTCTGTATTTAACCCTGTGCTGTACCTGTCCTGGGAGTGATTGATGGGGACGGTGTTGAAGGACCTTTACTCTGTACGTAACCCCGTGCTGTACCTGGTCTGGGAGTGTTTGATGGGGACAGTGTAGAGGGAGCTTTACTCCGTATCTAACCCCGTGCTATACCTGTCCTAGGAGTGTTTGATGGGGACTGTGTAGAGGGAGGTTTACTTTGTATCTGAACCCGTGCTGTACCTGTCCTGGGAGTGTTTGATGGAGATGGAGTTGATTGAGCTTTAATCTGTAGCTAAACCCCGTGCTGTAACTTTGCTGGCAGTCTATGATGTTGAGAGTGTAGTGGGAGCATTACTCTGTATCTCACTCCGTGCTGTATCTGTCCTGGGAGTGTTTGATGGGGACAGTGTAGAGGGAGCTTTACTCTGTATCTAACCCCGTGCTGTACCTGTCCTGGGAGTGTTTGATGGGGACGGTGTAGAGGGAGTTTTACTCTGTATCTAACCCCGTGCTGTACCTGTCCTGGGAGTGTTTGATGGGGACAGTGTAGAGGGAGCTTTACTCTGTATCTAACCCCGTGCTGTACCTGTCCTGGGAGTGTTTGATGGGGACAGTGTAGAGGGAGCTTTACTCTGTATCTCACCCCGTGCTGTACCTGCCCTGGGAGTGTTTGATGGGGACGGTGTAGAGGGAGTTTTACTCCTATATAAACCCGTGCTGTACCTGTCCTGGGAGTGTTTGATGGGGACGGTGTAGAGGGAGATTTACTCTGTATCTAACCCCGTGCTGTACCTGTCCTGGGAGTGTTTGATGGGGCCAGTGTAGAGTGAGCTTTACTCTGTATCTAACCCCGTGCTGTACCTGTCCTGGGAGTGTTTGATGGGGACCGTGTGTTTTTCGAGTATTTCACCTCTCCTCTGTCTGCTCACCTACCCTTTTGTCTTCTGCTGTGCAGATTAGGATGGGACTGAGAGGTACCGCACAGAATATGTGCCTGACTACACCAGCACCATGTCCGTGAGAAAGCTGTTTTGCTGCTCCGGTTCTTCCAGTGTAAGTCTACCCCCCCTCCCTACCCTCCCCGGCAACGCAGCCCCCCCTGTTACTCAAGCTGGTGCTCCACGAACTGGAACCCGCTTCTCCCCTGCCCGTTTTTTCTAACCTGATTTGCCCCTTGCCAACTTTCACGTGGCTCTGGACTCTTACCTGTGCCGTACCCCTTCTGCATTTGGTGCCAAGTCCTCGTGCTGACTATGCAGAACCTCCTTCCTCAGCCCGCGTGTGTCTCATCGGTACCTGCATCCTCCCCCTTCCCACTGCAAATCGACCCCCCCCCCATCCCCTCCTCACCGAACCCCTTCAACTCCCCAAACTCTCAAACTCCAATTAAGCTGTCTTCGCTTGCTTCACTGAGATGGGGTTGCCCCTGTGTTTCTCTAAACCCCTGCCCCCCCCACCCCCCAGCCCACCCCCCGCCCCCCGTGGCTGTGTCCAGTTATATATGACTCTCAGGACGTCCCCCTCCCCGATAGCAGCCCTCTTCAGTTACCGGGGTTTCCGCTGCTCCTGACTGTCCCCACCCCGTGTAGATATCCCGAACCCTGGCACTGGGCAGGTAACCTGGACTCTCGCTCCTTGCTACAAACAACAGTGTCAATCCCCCCTCACTATACTGTTCCTCCACTACCACTACATTCCTTGCCCTACCCCCACCACTGCCCCCGTCCTTCCCATCCTACGCTCAAATGGCTTCCTGTACCATCACAGTGCCAGGGCCAGCCAGCTCATCCACCCTGCAGCACCCCTCCTGCTCCCACACCCAAACCAGGTTTGAGAGAGCCTCAGGCCAGCCGGAGAGTTGCAGACGCTGCCCCTTTGGCTCCCCTTCCCTGCCCCCTCACTCACGGCCGTGCCCTCCTGTTCATGCCCCAGCCGCTGACGAAATCAGAAGGCCCTATCCTGAGGAGTGCAACTGCCTCCTTGGTGGCAAAGCCAACCCAGGGTAACTTTCCCACTCCCTGGGACGCAGCGCCGTGTCTGCAACTCAGCCTCCAGCTCAGTGACTCAGAGCCGAGTCTCCTCCAGCTCTGCAGACGCTTACTGCAGGCTTGTTTTCCCTGGATCACATTGGCACCCAAGAGCGCCCACATTCTGCAGCCTGCCCTGCCATCGTCCCTTTTATGTATTTTGTAAATCTTATCACAAATTCCTGTATTATTTTGAACCTTAGTCATAGAATAGGCTTATCCATATACCAGATACTTACCCAACAGCTAGCTTCTTCCCCCATATTAGACCAAGAGCCAATTTCCAGAGGGCAAAAACTTAGGAAAACTAAAACCAAAGCAGGGTACCCCCTCCCCTCTTCACCAAACCCCTTCAACTCCCCAAACTCTCAAACTCCAATTAAGCCGTCTTCGCTAGACATCTAGCTTCACTGAGATGCCACTGCCCTGAGTTTCTCTGAACCCCAGCCCCCTCTGGCTGTGTCCAGTTATATATGACTCTCAGGACATCCCCCTCCTTGATAACAGCCCTCTTCAGTGACCAGGACTTCTGCTGCTCCTGACTCTCCCCAAACTGACTGCCTCAAGGAGAGTCGGCCACCGACTCTTGAACTGATCTGGTGACCTATCGAAACACTCCCAGAGCCTCCTGCCATTGTTGCTCGGTAGGAACCAACATAACAGGCATTGGGACATCGTGCACTTGAAATATTACAATCTCCACAGAGGGCTAATTTAACACCCAGGGACACACTGATCAATGGATTTCATGACGCCATCCATGGCTCCAGACTACAACATGCATGTAAAAGTATACATGGACAGCAACCTGGACTCCCTGAGTTGAACTGCAACACACAACCACCACTCTGAAGGCTCTTTGACGTGCATTTGGGGGAAACTGGGTCTTGATTTGAACATTGCACCCTTTTCCTTGCTGTGAACACATTTGTCCCGAAGCCTCTTGACTGTCTCCCACCTCTCGGAGACTGATTGACCCTTCAAGTAGCTGTCTCCAGTCCCGCTTTCGCTGAATTGCGATCTCACCTTCGACAATTCGGACCTTCCCCAGGTTTGAAGCCTTTTCCCTTGTGCTCAGCCTAACCTCTGCCCCTTTCCGTAAGCCGTTCAAAACGGAACTGAATTGTGATCGCTGCTGCCAAGATGCTCCCCACCAGCCCCCTCCACTCATGTCCCCTCCACTTGCCCAGCATGGATCGGTCCGATTAAATCCAGAACAGTTCAAGAAAAGAATTAAGCGGTGCGTGAAGGGCGTGGGAGAGCAGGAATGTCTAATTAATGTCTGGATTAATTGCATCTCACCCCCTCCCTCTGTCTCCGCAGGATTCAGCCCGCCGCCCCAAACACGAGGATGGAAGGACGCCCACCGCCCAGCCCTCTCACCTCCCCTTGAGGACCAACTCGCTGATTGAAAGCTACTATTACATAAGGACGCAGATGGCGATTAGCGAGGAGTCGAACGAGGCTGCGGAGGAAGAAGGATCGGCCCATGAGTCCGAGCCTCTGGCTGCTCCACACGGGGAGGCTTTGCTGGAATCAGTCCCCTCCCCGGAGCCCCTGAGCGATGAAGAGCCGGACAGGCTCTTCAAGGTGGACGAGGGGCTGCGCCGTACCCCACCTGCCCCCTCCAAGGCGGCACCCTCCCCGCCGCGCGACCCCCCCAGCCCGGCTGCCACCATGTCGGAGAGGGAGGCACCGGCCGCTGGGAGAGGAGGCCACCCGGCCTCCCCCCACCTCCCCAACACCCCCGCGGGGGGCAAGGGCCGCGCCCCCCCGCCAGTGCCGGCGCCGGTGCCCGGCGACCCCGAGGAGCGCCACCCCTTCCGGCGCCCCGAGCCAGACGAAGGGGCGGGGAAGTCGCACTCTGAGACCGGGGCGCCGCCGGACCAGCCCCCCCCGCCGCCGGCGCTGCGGGCCCCGCCGGAGCCCCCGCCCGCCCGGCAAAGGCGCCTGACCATCGCCGCCATGCCCGAGCTGCCGGCCCGCCGGCCCCCCACCCCCTCGGGCGCCGATGTGCCGAAGGAGCGGCTGGGCGGGCGCGCTATCCCGGACGAGCGCCGGGGACCGGCGGACGAAGGGGCCGGTCCTCCTGCTCCCCCTCCCCACCCCCACCAGGACCAGGGGTCGGCCTGGGAGCAGATCCTGACCATCTACAGCCAGGACGCGGGGCCCCCACCTCCGCCGGCCAGCCTCCCGCCAACCCCCTCCGCCAACGCCGCCGACGACAAGATGGCCGGCCCCTGGGGGCGGCTCCCTGACCCGGCGGAGGGTCCCTACCCCTGGAAAGCTGGCGCCGGCGGCTGGGATGAGCGCTTCTTCAGGGGCGAGCTGCCCGCCCCAGACTCCTCCGACGAGAAATCGGCCTGGGGCGAGATCTTGACCATCTACACCCGGGAGGAGAAGTCGGCCGGCCACGTGCCGGTGGAGTCCTCCACCGACGAGCACTCCATCTGGGGCCGGGTGCTGACCGTGGACAGCTGGGACGAGTCCCCCCCCTTCGGCCGGCCGCCGACCTCCTCCTCGGTGGACGAGAAGGTGGCCTGGCAGGAGGCCCTGGCACTGGAGAGCTGGGGCGGCTCGGCGCTCTTCAGTGGAGTCCCCTCGGCCCCCTCGCAGGGCGGCGCCGGGCGGGACGAGGCCCCGGCGGTGGCCAAGGAGGGGGAGGAGCCACCGCTGCTGCCGCCGCCCAGCGGCGACTTGGTCACAGAATCGCTCGGCCGGCAAAGCCCGGCGACGGAGGGCCAGGGTGGCGGGGGGCGGCAGGAGGAGGAGGAGGAGGAGGAGCCTCCAGACTGGGAGGTCCGGGGCATCCCCTGGCACTCTGGGCGGGGGGCTGACCCGCTGGGGGAGGAGGCCGGACTCGAGTGGACTGTGGCCTGGGCGCCGGAGAGCGGGGCCCGGACCGCCGCGACGGGCAGGAGCCCAGCCTCGAGCAAGGCGGCGGAGCGCGGGTCCCTCCCACCGAGTGTGACCGGGGACACGTTGGCCCTGTCCAATGGGGGCTTGGGGTCCGCACCCTCGGACAAGACGCTGGCCACCACCGAGCAGCTCTCGCTCTCGGACCAGGCCCTGACGATCGAGGGGCTCGGCGCCTCGGACGATGACCTGATGGCGCTGATGGTGTCCCGCTCCGGCCAGGCCTCGAGTGTCAGGCTGCTGTCGTGGTCGGAGGAGGAGGAGCTGACCATTGATGTCCTGACGGCCTCCGACCAGGCGCTCATTGGGGTGCTGTTCGCTCCGTCAGAGGTGGCGCTGGATGGAAGGGACAGGGCTGCGCCGCAACCGATTACAGTGACCGGGTGCCATTCTCCACCGTGCCAGGAACGGTCCAGAGAGGAGCTTCCAAAATTAGGAAATGAACTGGCGATCGGTCAGGCAATCCTGATGGACCGACTATTGTACACAGGCAAGGTATCACCAGCGGAACAGAAACTGACAACAAGCGAGATATCATCACCCGAACAGAAACTGACTGCAGGCAAGATATCACCATCAGAACAGAAACTAGCTACAGGTGAGATATCACCTTCAGAACAGAAACTGGCTACAGGTGAGATATCACCATCAGAACAGAAACTAGCTACAGGTGAGATATCACCAACAGAACAGAAACTGACCACAGGTGAGATATCACTATCAGAACAGAAACTAGCTACAGGTGAGATATCACCAACAGAACAGAAACTGACCACAGGTGAGATATCACCATCAGAACAGAAACTGGCTACAGGTGAGGTATCACTATCAGTACAGAAACTGACTACAGCCGAGATTTCACCATCAGAACAGATACTGGCTACAGGTGAGGTATCACTATCAGTACAGAAACAGACTACAGGTGAGGTATCACCATCAGAACAGAAACTGACTACAAGTGAGGTATTACTATCAGTACAGAAACTGACTACAGCCGAGATATCACCATCAGAACAGAAACTGACCACAGGTGAGATATCACCATCAGAACAGATACTGACTACAGCCGAGATATCACCACCAGAACAGAAACTGACTACAGGTGAGGTATCATCATCAGAACAGAAACTGACTACAGGTGAGGTATCACTATCAGTACAGAAACTGACTACAGCTGAGATATCACCATCAGAACAGAAACTGACCACAAGTGAGATATCCTCATCAGAACAGATACTGACTACAGCCGAGTTATCACCATCAGAACAGATACTGGCTACAGGTGAGATATCACCACCAGAACAGAAACTGACCACAGGTGAGATATCATCATCAGAACAGAAACTGACTACAGGTGAGGTATCACCATCAGAACAGAAACTGACTACAGGTGAAGTATCATCATCAGTACAGAAACTGACTACAGCCGAGATATCACCATCAGAACAGAAACTGACCACAGGTGAGATATCACCATCAGAACAGAAACTGACTACAGGTGAGGTATCACCATCAGAACAGAAACTGACTACAGGTGAGGTATCACTATCAGTACAGAAACTGACTACAGCCGAGATATCACCATCAGAACAGAAACTGACCACAGGTGAGATATCACCATCAGAACAGATACTGACTACAGCTGAGATATCACCACCAGAACAGAAACTGACCACAGGTGAGATATCACCATCAGAACAGATACTGGCTACAGGTGAGATATCACCATCAGAACAGAAACTGACTACAGGTGAGGTATCACTATCAGTACAGAAACTGACTACAGCCGAGATATCACCATCAGAACAGAAACTGACCACAGGTGAGATATCACCATCAGAACAGATACTGACTACAGCTGAGATATCACCATCAGAACAGATACTGGCTACGGGTGAGGTATCACTATCAGTACAGAAAGTCTCTACAGGTGAGGTATCACCATTAGAACAAAAACTGACTACAGGTGAGATATCCCCCTCAGAACAGAAACTGACTACTGGTGAGATATCACCTTCAGAAGAGAAACTGGTTACAGGTGAGATATCACTTTCAGAACAGAAACTGGCTACAGGTGAGGTATCACTATCAGTACAGAAACTGACTACAGCCGAGATATCACCATCAGAACAGATACTGACTACAGCCGAGATATCACCATCAGAACAGAAACTGACTACAGGTGAGATATCACCTTCAGAAGAGAAACTGACTACAGGTGAGATATCACTTTCAGAAGAGAAACTAGCTACAGGTGAGAAATCACCTTCAGAAGAGAAACTGGCTACAGGTGAGATATCACCTTCAGAACAGAAACTAGCTACAGGTGAGATATCACCATCAGAACAGAAACTAGCTACAGGTGAGATATCACCATCAGAACAGAAACTAGCTACAGGTGAGATATCACTTTCAGAAGAGAAACTAGCTACAGGTGAGATATCACCATCAGAACAGAAACTAGCTACAGATGAGATATCACCATCAGAACAGAAACTATCTACAGGTGAGATATCACTTTCAGAAGAGAAACTAGCTACAGGTGAGATATCACCATCAGAACAGAAACTAGCTACAGGTGAGATATCACCATCAGAACAGAAACTAGCTACAGGTGAGATATCACTTTCAGAAGAGAAACTAGCTACAGGTGAGATATCACCATCAGAACAGAAACTAGCTACAGGTGAGATATCACCATCAGAACAGAAACTAGCTACAGGTGAGATATCACTTTCAGAAGAGAAACTAGCTACAGGTGAGATATCACCATCAGAACAGAAACTAGCTACAGGTGAGATATCACCATCAGAACAGAAACTAGCTACAGGTGAGATATCACCATCAGAACAGAAACTAGCTACAGGTGAGATATCACCATCAGAACAGAAACTAGCTACAGATGAGATATCACTTTCAGAAGAGAAACTAGCTACAGGTGAGATATCACCATCAGAACAGAAACTAGCTACAGGTGAGATATCACCATCAGAACAGAAACTGGCTACAGGTGAGATATCCCCATCAGAACAGAAACTGACTACAGGTGAGATATCACCTTCAGAAGAGAAACTGACTACAGGTGAGATATCACTTTCAGAACAGAAACTAGCTACAGGTGAGAAATCTTCTTCAGAACAGAAACTAGCTACAGGTGAGAAATCACCTTCAGAAGAGAAACTGGCTACAGGTGAGATATCACTTTCAGAAGGGAAACTAGCTACAGGTGAGATATCACCTTCAGAACAGAAACTAGCTACAGGTGAGATATCACCTTTAGAAGAAAAACTGACTACAGGTGAGATAGCATCTTCAAAACAGAAACTAGCTACAGGTGAGATATCACTTTCAGAACAGAAACTAACTACAGGTGAGATATTATCTTCAGAACAGAAACTAGCTACAGGTGAGATATCACCATCAGAACAGAAACTAGCTACAGGTGAGATATCACCTTCAGAACAGAAACTAGCTACAGGTGAGATATCGCCATCAGAACAGAAACTATCTACAGGTGAGATATCACCTTCAGAACAGAAACTAGCTACAGGTGAGATATCACCTTCAGAACAGAAACTAGCTACAGGTGAGATATCACCATCAGAACAGAAACTAGCTACAGGTGAGATATCACCTTCAGAACAGAAACTAGCTACAGATGAGATATCGCCTTCAGAAGAGAAACTGGCTACAGGTGAGATATCACCTTCAGAACAGAAACTAGCTACAGGTGAGATATCACCATCAGAACAGAAACTAGCTACAGGTGAGATATCCCCATCAGAACAGAAACTAGCTACAGATGAGATATCGCCTTCAGAAGAGAAACTGGCTACAGGTGAGATATCACCTTCAGAACAGAAACTAGCTACAGGTGAGATATCGCCTTCAGAAGAGAAACTGGCTACAGGTGAAATATCACCTTCAGAACAGAAACTGAGTACAGGTGAGCTATCACCATTGGAAGAGAAACTAGCTACAGGTGAAATATCACCATCAGAACAGACTCTGTCTTTGGGTGAGATAACACCGGCAGAACAAGACCTGACTACAGGTGAGGTATCACCATCAGAACAGAAACTAGCTACAGGTGAGATATTGCCTTCAGAAGAGAAACTGGCTACAGGTGAGATATCACCTTCAGAACAGACCCTGTCTTCGGGTGAGATATCACCAGCAGAACAAGACCTGACTACAGGTGAGGTATCACCATTAGAACAGGAACTGACTACAGGTGAGATATTACCATCAGAACAGGAACTGACTGCCAGAGAGATATCACCTTCAGAACAGAAACTGACTACAGGTGAGATATTACCATCAGAAGAGAAATTGTCTACAGGTGAGATATCACCATCAGAACAGAAACTGGCTACAGGTGAGATATCACCAGCAGAACAGACCCCGTCTTCAAGTGAGATATCACCATCAGAACAGGAACTGAGTACAGGTGAGATATCATCATCAGAACAGAAACTGATGATACATGAGATATCACCATCAGAACAGAAACTCACTGCAGGTCAGATATCACCAGCGGAAGAGTCCTATTGCTCATCACAAGAACAGACCCTGACCATTAATGAGATATCAACATCAGAGCAGAAACTGACTACAGGTGAGATATCACCAGCAGAACAGGAACTGAGTACAGTTGAGCTAGCACCATCAGAACAGAAATTGTCTACAGGTGAGATATCACCATCAGAGCAGAAACTGACTAGAGGTGAGACATCGCCATTGGAAGAGAAACTGACTACAGGAGAGATATTACCATCAATACAGAAAGTGAGTACAGGTGAGCTATCACCATTGGAAGAGAAACTAACTACAGTAGAGACGTCACCATCAGAACAGAAACTGGCTACAGGTGAGATATCACCATCGGAACAGAACCTGTCTTCAGGTGAGATATCACCAGCAGAACAGACTCTGTCTTCAGGTGAGATATCACCAGCAGAACAGACCCTGTCTTCAGGTGAGATATCACCAGCAGAAAAAGACCTGACTACAGTTGAGGTATCACCACCAGAACAGGAACTGACTACCAGAGAGATATCACCATCAGAACCAGAACTAACTACAGGTGAGATATCACCATCAGTACAGAAACTGACTACAGGGGAAATATCACCATCAGAACAGGAACCGACTACAGGTGAAACATCACCATCAGAACTGGAACTAACTACAGGTGAGATATCACCACCAGAACATACCCTGCCTACAGGTGAAATATCACCATCAGAACAGGAACCATCTACAGGTGAGATATCACTATCAGAACAGGAACTAACTACAGGTGAGATATCACCACCAGAACATACCCTGCCTACAGGTGAAATATCACTATCAGAACAGGAACAGACTACAGGAGAGATATCACAATCAAAGCAGAAACTGAGTGCAGTTGAAATATTGTTGGAGATATCACCACCAGAACATACCCTGCCTACAGGTGAGATATCACCATCAGAACAGGAACTGACTACAGGGGAAATATCACAATCAGAGCAGAAACTGAGTACAGGTGAGCTATCGCCATTGGAAGAGAAACTGACTACAAACGAGACATCGCCATTGGAACAGAAACTGACAACAGGTGAGATTTTACCATCAGAACAAACCCTGTCTCCAGATGAGATATCACCACCAGAACAGAAACTGACTACAGGTGAGATATCACTACCAGAACAGGCACTGAGTATAGGTGAGGTGTCACTATTGGAACAGAAACTGACCATGGGTGAGATATCACCATCAGAACAGAAACTGACTACAGATGAGATATCACCATTGGAACAGGAACTAACTATAGGTGAGACATCACCACTGGAAAAACACCTGTCTATGGGTGAGGCATCACCATCAGATCAGAAACTGACAACGGATGAGATATTATCACAAGAACAGAAACTGACTACAGGTGAGATATTACCACAAGAACAGAAACCGACTACAGGTGAGATAGTACCATCAGAACAGGAACTAACAACAGGTGAGATATCACCATCAGATCAAACCCTGTGTTCAGGTGATATATCACCATCAGATCAGAAACTGACTACAGATGAGATATCACCATCAGGACAGAAACTGACTACAGGTGAGATATCACCACCAGAACAAACCCTGACTTCAGGTGAGATATCACCATCAGAAGAGAAACAGACTACGGGTGAGATATCACCATCAGAAGAGAAACTGACTACAAACGAGACATCGCCATTGGAACAGAAACTGACAACAGGTGAGATTTTACCATCAGAACAAACCCTGTCTTCAGATGAGATATCACCATTAGAACAGAAACTGACTACAGGTGAGATATCACCATCAGAACAGAAACTGACTACAGGTGAGATATCACCACCAGAACAGAAACTGACTACAGGTGAGATATCACTACCAGAACAGGCACTGAGTATAGGTGAGGTGTCACTATTGGAACAGAAACTGACCATGGGTGAGATATCACTACCAGAACAGAAACTGACCATGGGTGAGATATCACCATCAGAACAGAAACTGACAACAGGTGAGATATTACCATCAGAACAGAAACTGACAACAGGTGAGATATTACCACCAGAACAGAAACTGACTACAGATGAGATATCACCATTGGAACAGGAACTAACTATAGGTGAGACATCACCACTGGAAAAACACCTGTCTATGGGTGAGGTATCACCATCAGATCAGAAACTGACAACGGATGAGATATTACCACAAGAACAGAAACTGACAACAGGTGAGATATTACCACCAGAACAGAAACTGACTACAGATGAGATATCACCATTGGAACAGGAACTAACTATAGGTGAGACATCACCACTGGAAAAGCACCTGTCTATGGGTGAGGTATCACCATCAGATCAGAAACTGACAACGGATGAGATATTACCACAAGAACAGAAACTGACTACAGGTGAGATATTACCATCAGAACAGGAACTAACAACAGGTGAGATATCACCATCAGATCAAACCCTGTGTTCAGGTGAGATATTACCACAAGAACAGAAACTGACTACAGGTGAGATATTACCACAAGAACAGAAACTGACTACAGGTGAGATATTACCAAAAGAGCAGGGACTAACAACAGGTGAGATATCGCCACCAGAACAACACCTGTCTGCAGGTGAGATATCACCATCAGATCAAACCCTGTGTTTGGGTGAGGTATCATTACAAGAGCAGACCTTAACTACTGATGAGATATCATCACTAGAACAGAAACTGACTACAGGTGAGATATTAGCACGAGAACAGGAATTGACTACAGGTGAGATATTACTATCAGAACAGACACTGTATGCAGGTGAGATATCACCATCAGGACAGAAACTGACTACAGATGAGATATTACCACGAGAACAGAAACTATCCACAGGTGAGATATCATCAATGGAACAGGAACTGACTACAGGTGCAATATCACCGTCAGAACAGAAACTGACTACAGGTGAGACATCACCATCAGAACACAAACTGACCACAGGTGAGATATCACCATCAGAACAGAAACTGAGTACAGGGGAAATATCGCCATCGGAACAGGAGCAGACTACAGGTGAGATATCACAATCTGCACAGGAACTGACTACAGGTGAGATATCACTATCAGAACAGGAACTGATGACAGGTGAGATATCACCATCGGAAGGGACCTTCTGCTCAGGTGAAGTATCATCACAAGAACAGACCCTGACCTCCGGTGAGATATCACCATCAGAAGAGAGACTGACTACAGGTGACATATCACCATCAGAACAGGAACTGAGTACAGGTGAGATATCATCATCAGAAGAGAAACTGATGATACATGAGATATCACCATCAGAACAGAAACTCACTGCAGGTCAGATATCACCAGCGGAAGAGAAGCTGATGACAGTTGAGAGATCACCATCGGAAGAGACCTTTAGCTCATCACAAGAACAGACCCTGACCATTGACGAGATATCACCATCAGAACAGAAACTGACTTCAGTTAAGATATCACTATCAGAACACAAACTGACTATAGGTGAAATATCACCATCAGAACAGGAACTGACTACAGGTGAGATAACACCATCAGAACAGAATCTGACTACAGGTGAGATAACACCATCAGAACACAAAATGACTACAGGGGAAATATCACCATCAGAACAGGAACTGACTACAGGTGAGATATCATCATCAGAACACAAAATGACTACAGGGGAAATATCACCATCAGAACAGGAACTAACTACAGGTGAGATATCACCATCGGAACAGAAACTGACTACAGGTGAGATGTCACCATTAGAACAGGAACAGACTACAGGTGAGATATCACCATCAGAACACAAAATGACTACAGGGGAAATATCACCATCAGAACAGGAACTGACTACAGGTGAGATATCACCATCGGAACAGAAACTGACTATAGGTGAGATGTCACCATCAGAACAGGAACTGTCTACAGGTGAAATCTCATCATCAGAAGATAAACTGTCTACAGATGAGATATCATCATCAGAAGAGAAACTGACTACAAGTGAGATCTCACAATCAGAACAGAAACTGACTACAGGTGAGATATCACCATCAGAACAGAAACTGACTACAGGTGAGATATTACCATCAGAACTGGAACTAACTACAGGTGAGATATCACCATCAGAACAGAAACTGACTACAGGTGAAATATCACAATCAGGACAGAAACTGACTACAGGTGAGATATCGCCATCAGAACAGGAACTGACTACCAGAGAGATATCACCATCAGATCAGGAACTGACTACCAGAGAGATATCACCATCAGATCAGGAACTGACTACAGGTGAGATATCACCATCAGAACAGAAACTGACTACAGGCGAGATATCACCACCAGAACAGGAACTGACTACAGGTGAGATGTCACCACCAGAACAGGAACTGACTACAGGCGAGATATTACCAGCAGAAGAGGAACTAACTACAGGCGAGATATCACCATCAGAACAGGAACTAACTACAGGCGAGATATCACCATCAGAACAGAAACTGACTACAGGCGAGATATTACCACCAGAAGAGGAACTAACTACAGGTGAGATATCACCACCAGAACAGGAACTGACTACAGGTGAGATATCACCACCAGAACAGAAACTGACTACAGGCTATATATTACCACCAGAAGAGGAACTAACTACAGGTGAGATATCACCATCAGAACAGGAACTGACTACAGGTGAGATATCACCATCAGAACAGAAACTGACTACAGGCGAGATATTACCACCAGAAGAGGAACTGACTACAGGTGAGATATCACCACCAGAACAGAAACTGACTACAGGCTATATATTACCACCAGAAGAGGAACTAACTACAGGCGAGATATCACCATCAGAACAGGAACTGATTACAGGCGAGATATCACCATCAGAACAGAAACTGACTACAGGCAAGATATTACCACCAGAAGAGGAACTAACTACAGGCGAGATATCACCATCAGAACAGGAACTGACTACAGGCGAGATATCACCATCAGAACAGAAACTGACTACAGATGAGATATTACAATCAGAACAGGAAACTGTCTACAGGCGAGATGTCACCATCAGGACATAAACTGACTACAGGCGAGATATCACCATCAGACCAGACGCTGCGCTCCGATGAAATATCATCACAAGCCCAGACCCTGTTCACAGGCGAGGTGTCAACTTCAGCGACGGTGCTGACCATTGCTGAGCTGTCCCCTGCCCAGCTGACCCTCACCACCACCGGAGGGGTGTCGCTCCTGGAGCAGGCGCTGCCGATGGGCGGACCCTTGACCCCCGAAGCCACCCTGACCCTCACCGGGGCCTCCCCGGCGGAGCTGGGCCCCTCGGCACCGGCCACCCCGCCCGAGCCGAGGCTGACCGGCGACGCCTCCAGCTCCGGCTCCGGCTCGGCGTCCGGCCGGCCCTCCACAGCCGGCAGCGCCGGCTGGGAGACGGCGTCCGCCGGGAGCTATGCCGGTTCCGGCGTGCCCTCGGAGCTCTCTACCGTGGTGGGCTGGACGTGCCGGGACCCGGCCGGGGAGGAGCCGGAGGCGAGGGGTGGCCCCGGGTCGCAGCCGGCGGTCACCTGGGAGGCCGGGTGCCCCGGCCGGAGCCCTGGGGCCTCGCCCCGGAGGAGGGGGTCGGCGGCGGACAGCCCTGAGGAGGGCCCCTCCTCGGGGCTGTCCCCCGCCGTCTACAACCCCTTCGAGGGCGCCGCCTCCTCCGGCCAGAGCACCGACTCGGAGCCCCCCAGCCGGCGGGGCTCCTCCCCCTCCCCCGCCCCCTCCTCCCCCTCCCCCTCCCCCTCCTCCCCTCCCCCACCTCCCCCGGCGGCCTGCGACCCCCTGGTCATCGTCACCCTCTTCTCCCACCTGACCAGCAGCAGCGAGGCCAAGGCCAGTGCCTCCAGTGGGGCCTCCTCCAAGGGCGAGTTGGAGGGCCCCGGGGGTGAGCCCCTCCCCCTCCCCCCTCCCCTGCCCCTGCCCCTTGGCCCCGGAGGTGGAGGAGGAGGAGGTGGAGGTGGAGGACCGGACTCTTCCTCCTCCTCCCCGCTCCCCCTCCTCTGGCTGCCTCCCTTCCCTCCCCCTCCCCCTCGGAGGGCTACGACCGGGCCCTCCTCGCCATCCTGTACCCCCACCTCCTGCCCCCTCCGGCGGTCTCGGACAACGACATCATGCGGGTGCCCGAGGATGACCGGGAGTTCTGGGGCACCTTCTACTTCTGCGGCCTGGAGAAGGCCCGAGGGCTGCTGCGTTTCCGCCTCCACACCCAGCAGCGGAGGGCCTGGTAGGGAGGAGGAGGAGGAGGAGGAGGAGGGCCCTCCCCACCACTCGGCGCTGCCTCCTGACCAACCCCCCCCCGCCCCCTCCCCCCACACCAACCCTCGTCAAGTTCCCAACGTCCAGCGTCAAGCCAGAGTCACCCCCCTGGGTGGAAGAGGATCGCTAGACTGAAGCGGGACCCCCGCTTAACTCAAGATTAAACCGTGCGCCCGCCAACCCGACTCGTGTCTTTATTTGACCCCCACCCCCAACCCCCAACCCCCCCCCATCCCAACCCCGGCTCTCTCCGGCTCCGGAATATGGTTTGGCCACAAAGGGAGGTCACTCAGCCCCTTCTACCTCAACCCACGCCAACTGGAGATGCTCTTTTCACCGCCCCCCCCCCCCACCCCCCTCCCCCCACCACCCCCCCCACCTCCCCCACAACCAGGGCCACTCTGGCGAACCACATCCCCAACCCCCGACCCCTTCCTTTCCCCTTCGCAACTCTTTACGAGAGCGCTCGAGCCCTGGGATTGGACACGACGCTCCGGTTGGGAGGCGAACCCAGAGTTCGATAAAGGGTCTAGAGTAACCCCTCCTTGCCCTTGCCCAACCCCCCACCCCCATTATTAATAAAGTCCAGGGTGCCTTCTGCGTTATTCACCAGTCTCCCAACCTGTCCTGGCCCCTTCGATGATTTATACACATTTACCCCCCAGCTCCTCTGCTCCTGTCCCCCCCTTTAGAATTGTCCCCTTTATTTTGTACTCTCTCTCTGGGTCTTTCCCACCAAAATGGATCGCTTCGCATGTCTCTCTGTTAAACTGCATCTGCCACTTGTCCCCTTTAGAATTGTCCCCTTTAGAATTGTCCCCTTTATTTTCTACCGTCTCTCCCACCAAAATGGATCGCTTCACACGTCTCTCTGTCGAACAGCATCGGCCACTTGTCTCCTTTAGAATTGTCCACGTTAGAATTGCCCCCTGTATTCTACACTGTCTCTCCGTGTCTTTCCCAACAAAATGAATCCACTTTGTACCTATCGAACTGCATCTGCCGCCTGTCAGCCCTCCCCACATTTGTTACTCTCCTGCTTAGTGCTCATGACATTTCACATTCTGTGTGAGCTGTGAGCTTTGAAATGATGTTCCCGCCCATCTGTCATATGCCAGAGTCCAGGTCGGTGATGTACATCGGGAACAGAGGAACTTGCAAAAAAACCTCATTCTCTACCTCCCTCTAGGGTACAAATCAATTCTTCACCACTGTGCCCTTGCTTTCTAATTCACAGGGGGTCTTGTATCCACACCGGCCCTCGAACGCCATGAGTTTCAGTTCTGCTAACAAGCCTATCGTGTGGCACTTTGGTGAATGTCTTCCTAAAGTCCATATATGCGGCATCCGCCTCATTAAAACCTGCCCCCACTCCCATCCCCACCCCCACACACCGCCCACTCCTCCACTCTGTTACAGCATCGGAAAACTCCACCAAGTCCACTTAAGTGGACAACGGCTGCAGAATTCTGAGGTGCAGAGGGATCTGGGTGTTCTAGTGCATGAGTCACTAAAGGTTAGTCTGCAGGTACAGCAGACTAGGAGGGTCGTGCGAGGGAATTCTCTGCCTGAGGAGGTGCGAGGTGGGGTGGCGGGGGGGGGGGGGCATTGAATGTTTTTAAGGCAGCGGGTAGATAGATTCTCGCTCAGCCAGGGAACCGAAGGTGTTCGGGAGTCGACGGGGGAAGGTGGGGATCGGTACACGAGATGACCTGCCCTAGATCTCATTAAATGGCGGGGCTGAATGGTCTGCCCTTGCCCCCGAATCCTGACGTTTTTAACAGGGTCCCCCAGAACAAATCTGCGCAGACACGCCCAACACGTCCAGTTCTCAAACACACGCTGAAAGGAGATGTCACTGCGTCCGGGGTTTTCATCCCCAAAAGATCCTACTTGGAGGCTGGTGGAGGTGGAGTTCCTGGGTTCAGCTAGTACCCCTGTATTTAAAAAAGGGGTTAACTTTTGAAAAAATTACACTGTCCCTGTTGCTGTCCTGAGAAGATTCTGGTTGGTGTCTCCATGATTTCCACTCTCACACACCTACAGATCCACGCAGTAATCCTGTCCCTATTTTTCTACACTGGGGACCACAGCAGCAGGAGAAGGCACTTCACCCAATAATGTGATGGTCTCTTCACTCAATGGTCCATTGGAGGCACCTCCTCAGCACTGAGGGAGCGCCGCACTGTCGGAGGGTCAGTGCTGAGGGAGCACCGCACCGTGAGGGTCAGTGCTGAGGGAGCGCCGCACTGTGGGAGGGTCAGTGCAGAGGGAGCGCCGCACTGTGGGAGGGTCAGTGCTGAGGGAGAGCCGCACTGTCGGAGGGTCAGTGCTGAGGGAGAGCCGCACTGTGGGAGGGTCAGTGCTGAGGGAGTGTCGCACTGTGGGAGGGTCAGTGCTGTGGGAGTGCCGCACTGTCGGAGGGTCAGTGCTGAGGGAGTGCCGCACTGTGGGAGGGTCAGTACTGAGAGAGCGCCGCACTGTGGGAGGGTCAGTGCTGGGGGAGCGCCGCACTGTGGGATGGTCAGTGCTGAGGGAGAGCCACACTGTCAGGGGGTCAGTGCTGAGGGAGCGCCGCACTGTCGGAGGGTCAGCGCTGAGGGAGCGCCGCACTGTAGGAGGGTCAGTGCTGAGGGAGCACTGCACTGTCGGAGAGTCAGCGCTGAGGGAGCACCGCACTGTCAGAGGGTCAGCGCTGAGGGAGCGCCGCACTGTCGGAGGGTCAGCGCTGAGGGAGCGCCGCACTGTCGGAGGGTCAGGGCTGAGGGAGCGCCGCACTGTCGGAGGGTCAGCGCTGAGGGAGCGCCGCACTGTCGGAGGGTCAGCGCTGAGGGAGCGCCGCACTGTCCGAGGGTCAGCGCTGAGGGAGCACCGCACTGTCGGAGGGTCAGTGCTGAGGGAGCGCCGCACTGTGGGAGGGTCAGTGCTGAGGGAGCGCCGCACTGTGGGAGGGTCAGTGCTGAGGGAGAGCCGCACTGTTGGAGGGTCAGAGCTGAGGGAGTGCCGCACCGTGAGGGTCAGTGCTGAGGGAGTGTCGCACTGTGGGAGGGTCAGTGCTGAGGGAGAGCCGCATTGTCGGAGGGTCAGTGCTGAGGGAGAGCCGCACTGTGGGAGGGTCAGTGCTGAGGGAGTGTCGCACTGTGGGAGGGTCAGTGCTGTGGGAGTGCCGCACTGTTGGAGGGTCAGTGCTGAGGGAGTGAAGCACTGTGGGAGGGTCAGTACTGAGAGAGCGCCGCACTGTGGGAGGGTCAGTGCTGGGGGAGCGCCGCACTGTGGGAGGGTCAGCGCTGAGGGAGCGCCGCACTGTCAGGGGGTCAGTGCTGAGGGAGAGCCGCACTGTTGGAGGGTCAGTACTGAGGGAGTGCCGCACTGTCGGAGGGTCAGCGCTGAGGGAGCGCCGCACTGTCGGAGGGTCAGCGCTGAGGGAGCACCGCAATGTGGGAGGGTCAGTGCTGAGGGAGCGCCGCACTGTGGGAGAGAGAGTGCTGAGGGAGAGCCGCACTGTGGGAGGGTCAGTGCTGAGGGAGCACCGCACTGTCAGAGGGTCAGTGCTGAGGGAGAACCGCACTGTCGGAGGGTCAGTGCTGAGGGAGAGCCG
>JANJGN010002045.1:5000-7500 GCA_026770705.1 Isurus oxyrinchus
GGGCTGGGGGTTATGGGTTGGGGGTAGGGGCTGGGGGTTATGGGTTGGGGGTAGGGGCTGGGGGTTGTGGGTTGGGGGTAGGGGCTGGGGGTTGTGGGTTGGGGTAGGGGCTGGGGGTTGTGGGTTGGGGTAGGGGCTGGTGGTTGTGGATTGAGGGTAGGGGCTGGGGGTTATGGGTTGGGGGTAGGGGCTGGGGGTTGTGGGTTGGGGGTAGGGGCTGGGGGTTGTGGGTTGGGGGTAGGGGCTATGGGTTGTGGGTTGGGGTAGGGGCTGGGGGTTGTGGGTTGGGGGTAGGGGCTGGGGGTTGTGGGTTGGGGGTAGGGGCTGGGGGTTGTGGGTTGAGGTAGGGGCTGGGGGTTGTGGGTTGGGGGTAGGGGCTGGGGGTTGTGGGTTGGGGTAGGGGCTGGGGGTTGTGGGATGGGGGTAGGGGCTGGGGGTTGTGGGATGGGGATAGGGGCTGGGGGTTGTGGGATGGGGGTAGGGGCTGGGGGTTGTGGGATGGGGATAGGGGCTGGGGGTTGTGGGTTGGGGATAGGGATTGGGTGTTGGGGGTAGGGGCTGGGGGTTGTGGGTTGGGGATAGGGGCTGGGGGTTGTGGGTTGGGGGTAGGGGCTGGGGGTTGTGGGATGGGGATAGGGGCTGGGGGTTGTGGGTTGGGGGTAGGGGCTGGGGGTTGTGGGTTGGGGATAGGGGCTGGGGGTTGTGGGTTGGGGATAGGGGCTGGGGGTTGTGGGTTGGGGGTAGGGGCTGGGGGTTGTGGGTTGGGGATAGGGGCTGGGGGTTGTGGGATGGGGATAGGGGCTGGGGGTTGTGGGATGGGGATAGGGGCTGGGTGTTGTGGGTTGGGGGTAGGGGCTGGGGGTTGTGGGATGGGGATAGGGGCTGGGGGTTGTGGGTTGGGGGTAGGGGCTGGGGGTTGTGGGTTGGGGATAGGGGCTGGGGGTTGTGGGTTGGGGGTAGGGGCTGGGGGTTGTGGGTTGGGGGTAGGGGCTGGGGGTTGTGGGTTGGGGGTAGGGGCTGGGGGTTGTGGGATGGGGATAGGGGCTGGGGGTTGTGGGATGGGGATAGGGGCTGGGGGTTGTGTGATGGGGATAGGGGCTGGGGGTTGTGGGATGGGGGTCGGGGCTGGGGGTTGTGAGTTGGGGATAGGGGCTGGGGGTTGTGGGATGGGGATAGGGGCTGGGGGTTGTGGGATGGGGATAGGGGCTGGGGGTTGTGGGATGGGGGTAGGGGCTGGGGGTTGGTGGTTAGGGGTTGGGGCTGGGAGTTGGAGTTGGGGGTTGGGGTTGGGGCATGGGTTGGGGGTAGGTACTGGGTGTTGGGGGTAGGAACTGGGGGTTCGGGGTTGGGGATTGGTGTTGAGGCTGGGGGTTGGTGTTGGGGTTGGGGGTTGGGTTTGGGTTTGGGGCTGGGGTTGTGGGTTGGGGCTGGGGGTTGGGGTTGGGGTTGGGAGTTGGGGGCTGGGGGTTGGGGTTTGGGGTGGGGGCTGGTGTTGGGGGTAGGGGCTGGGGGTTGGGGCTGGGGGTTGGGGCTGGGGGTTGGGGTTGGGTGTTGGGGGTAGGGGCTGGGGGTTGGGGCTGGGGGTTGGGGCTGGGGGTTGGAGTTGGGGGTTGGGGGTTGGGGGTTGGGGTTGGGGGTTGGGTTTGGATTTGGGGGTTGGGGTTGGGGTTGGGGTTAGGATTTGGGTTTGAGGTTGGGGATAGTGTTAGGGGTTAGGGGTTGAGTTCGGGTTAGGGTTAGGGGTTATGGTTAGGGTTATGTTTAGGGGTTAACACAGAAACATAGAAACTAGGAGCAGGAGGAGGCCATTCAGCCCTTCCAGCCTACTCCCCCATTCATTATGATCATGGCTGATCATCCAACTCAATAGCCTGCTCCCGCTTTCTCCCCATACCCTTTGACCCCTTTCGCCCCAAGAGCTATATCTAACTCCTTCTTGAAAACATGCAATGTTTGGGTCTCAACTACTTTCTGTGGTAGTGAATTCCACAGGCTCACCACTCTCTGGGTGAAGACATTTCTCCTCATCTCAGTCCTAAATGGTCTACCCCATATCCTCAGACTGTGACCCCTGGTTCTGGACGCCCCCCACCATCGGGAACATCCTTCCTGCATCTACCCTGTCCAGTCCTGTTAGAATTTTATAGGTTTCTATGAGATCCCCCCTCATTCTTCTGAACTCCAGCGAATATAATCCTAATCGACTCAATCTCTCCTCATATGTCAGTCCCGAAATCCCAGGAATCAGTCAGGTAAACCTTCGCTGCTCTCCCTCTATAGCAAGTACATCCTTCCTCAGATAAGGAATCAGTCTGGTAAACCTTCGCTGCACTCCCTCTATAGCAAGTACATCCTTCCTCAGATAAGGAATCAGTCTGGTAAACCTTCGCTGCTCTCCCTCTATAACAAGTACATCCTTCCTCAGATAAGGAATCAGTCTGGTAAACCTTCGCTGCTCTCCCTCTATAGCAAGTACATCCTTCCTCAGATAAGGAATTAG
>JANJGN010002045.1:12500-25000 GCA_026770705.1 Isurus oxyrinchus
CCTCCCCAAAAGCACTGTGCGTGTACCTACACCACAGGGACAAAATCCTGGATATCCCTCCCTAACAGCACTGTGGGTGCACCTACAACACAGGGACAAAATCCTGGAACTCCATCCCTAACAGCACTGTGGGTGTACCTACAACACAGGGACAAAATCCTGCAAATCACTCCCTATCAGCACTGTGGTTGTACCTACACCACATGGACAAAATCCTGGAACTCCTTCCCTAACAGCACTGTGGGTGTACCTACACCACAGGGAGAGAATCCTGGAACTCCCTCTCTAACAGCACTGTGGGTGTACCTACACCACACGGACAAAATCCTGGAACTCCTCTCTTACAGCACTGTGGGTGTATCTACACCATTGGGACAAAATCCTGCAACTCCCTCCCTAACAGCACTGTGGGAGTACCTTCACCACAGGGACAAAATCCTGCAACTCCCTCCCTAACAGCACGGTGGGTGTACCTACACCACAGGGACAAATCCCTTGAACTCCTTCCCTAACAGCACTGTGTGTGTACCTACACCACAGGGACAATATCCTGGAACTCCCTCCCTAACAGCACTGTGGGTGTACCTACACCACAGGGACAATATCCTGGAACTCCCTCCCTAACAGCACTGTGGGTGTACCTACACCACATGGACAAAATCCTGGAACTCCCTCTCTAACAGCTCTGTGGGTGTACCTACACCACAGGGACAAAATCCTGGATCTCCCTCCCTAACAGCACTGTGGGTGTACCTACACCACAGGGACAAAATCCTGGAACTCCCTCCCTAACAGCACTGTGGGTGTACCGACACCACAGGGACAAAATCCTGGATCTCCCTCCCTAACAGCACTGTGGGTGTACCTACACCACAAGGACAAAATCCTGGAACTCCCTCCCTAACAGCACTGTGGGTGTACGTACACCACAGGGACAAAATCCTTGAACTCCCTCCCTAACAGCACTGTGGGTGTACCTACACCCCAGGGACAAAATCCTGCAACTCCCTCCATTACCGTGCTGTGCTGCTAGGGAAGGAGTTCCAGGATTTTGTGTCGGTGGTGTTGGTCCGCCCACAGCGCTGTTGGGGAGGGAGTTCCAGGATTTTGTCTCCGTGGTGTATGTACACCCACAGTGCTGTTAGGGAGTGACTTCTAGGATTTTGTCCCTGTGGTGTAGGTACACCCACAGTGCTGTTAGTGAGGGAGTTCCAGGATTTTGTCCCTGTGGTGTAGGTACACCCACAGTGTTGTTAGGGAGGGAGTTCCAGGATTTTGTCCCTGTGGTGTAGGTACACCCACAGTGCTGTAAGGGTGGGAGTTCCAGGATTTTGTCCCTGTGGTGTAGGTACACCCACAGTGCTGTTAGGGAGGGAGGTGCAGGATTTTGTCCCTGTGGTGTAGGTACACCCACAGTGCTGTTAGGGAGGGTGTTCCAGGATTTTGCCCCAGTGAATTTGAAGGAATGGCCGATATATTTCCAAGTCAGGATGGTGAGTGACTTGGAGGGGAACTTCCAGGTGGTGGTGTTCCCATCTATCTGCTGCCCTTGTCCTTTAGATAGTAGTGGTCGTGGGTTTGGAAGGTGCTGTCGAAGGAGCCTTGGTGAGTTCCTGCAGTGCATCTTGTAGATGGTACACACACTGCTGCTACTGTGCGTCGGTGGTGGAGGGTGTGAATGTTTGTGGATGGGGTGCTGATCAAGCGGGGCTGCTTTGTCCTGGATGGTGTCGAGTTTCTTGAGTGTTGTGGGAGCTGCACTCATCCAGGCAAGTGGGGAGTATCCCATCACGCTCCTGACTTGTGCCTTGTAGATGGTGGACAGGCTTTGGGGATTCAGGAGGTGAGTGACTCTCCGCAGGATTCCCAGCCTCTGACCTGCTCTTGCAGACACAGTATTTAGCAAACCACAGATACTGCAACGGTTCAAGAGGGCAGCTCACTACCACCTTCTCAAAGGGGGCAGTTAGGGATGGGGGATAAATGCTGGACTCAGCCCCATCCCACTGACAGATATTGAAACAGAAATATTCCCTGGATCGCGTGGAAGAGATTCTTTACTGGGACTGAATAACACAAAACTCACAAGGAGCCGCCTTTTTCTATGAAGTGATGCGAACTTCCCGGCACAACATGATCCACGGTGAGTGCTGGGATTGTGAGTGTATCCTGGCAGGAGTGGGAACTCTCCCCTCCTGAACCCAGCCTCCCAAGGAGGTTCTACCAAGCACTGGGATGGTGGGAGGTGATGGAGATGAATTAGCCTCTCACCGAAACGAACGGGGATCCGCTTTCCAGTCCCGGTGAGACTGGCCCCAGAAATGCTCTTTCACATTCACTCACTGCTTTCCGTGTAGCAGGTGAATCACCCGACCAGACACTGTTTCCAGTGCGTGAGAGAGACATACGTCACACACTGGCCACGAGGCTCTGATTATAGCCCTGGTTGAGGTGAGCCCTCGCCTGGAATTGATAAAGAGGTTTATGTGGGAGGTGGATATTAAACTCCACAAAGCCAATTCTCCGAACTAAAACCCCTCCATCGCCCCACCAGAAATCTCCCCTGCAGTCGGCCTCCAATCCCACTCCTGTGCCTCTCTGTTGCTAGGGTTCAGTCACACTCTACCCCAACTCCTGGTGGAGAGAGAGGCCCCACTCCCACATTGTGACCAGCCACATGTGTGTTTAAAAACCGAGCCCCTTCCAGCTCTTTCAGTCCCTTTGACGCAGGCACTGCTGATGGGAGCTCCGAAGGGTCTTGAGGTGGTGTCAGTGGACAGTCTCTGTTTCACTGCAGTAAAGCAGAGCGGCCAAAGCAACGGCCTTAAACACAAGGAACGTTGTTGACTTGCATGGACTGAAGCAGCCCCATGTCCAAATGCAGCAAGACCTGCACAATATCCAGACTCGGGGCTGACAAGTGGCAAGTAACATTCACACCACACAAGAGCCAGGCAATGAGCATCTCCAACAAGAGAGAATCCAACCATCGTCTCCTTGATGTTCAATGGCATTACCATCACTGAATCCCCCACTGTCAACATCCTGGGGGTTACCATTGACCAGGAACTGAACTGGGACCAGCCATATAAATACTGTGTCTACAAGAGCAGGTCAGAGGCTGGGAATCCTGCGGAGAGTAACTCACCTCCTGACTCCCCAAAGCCTGTCCACCATCTGCAAGGCACAAGTCAGGAGTGTGATGGGATACTCCCCACTTGCCTGAATGAGCGCAGCTCCCACAACACTCAAGAAACTCGACACCGTCCAGGACAAAGCAGTCCCGCTTGATCTGCACCCCATCCACAAACATTCACTCCCTCCACCACCGACGCACAGTAGCAGCAGCGTGTGTAACATCTACAAGATGCACTGCAGGAACTTACCAAGGCTTCTTCGACAGCACCTTCCAAACCCACAACCGCTACCATCTAGAAGGACAAGGGCAGCAGACAGATGGGAACACCACCACCTGGAAGTTCCCCTCCAAGTCATTCACCATCCTGACATGGAAATATATCGGCCATTCCTTCACTGTCACTGGGTCAAAATCCTGGAACTCCCTCCCTAACAGCGCTGTGCTGCTAGGGAAGGAGTTCCAGGATTTTGTCTCCGTGTTGTAAGTACACCCACAGTGCTGTTAGAGAGGGGGTTCCAGGATTTTGTCCCTGTGATGTATGTACACCCACAGTGCTGTTAGGGAGGGAGTTCCAGGATTTTGTCCCTGTGGTGTAGGTACACCCACAGTGCTGTTAGGGAGGGAGTTCCAGGATTTTGTCCCTGTGGTGTAGGTACACCCACAGTGCTGTTAGGGAGGGAGTTCCAGGATTTTGTCCCTGTGGTGTAGGTACACCCACAGTGCTGTTAGGGAGGGATTTCCAGGATTTTGTTCCTGTGCTGTAGGTACACCCACAGTGCTGTTAGGGAGGGAGTTCCAGGATTTTGTCCCTGTGGTGTAGGTACACCCACAGTGCTGTTAGGGTGGGAGTTCCAGGATTATGTCCATGTGGTGTAGGTACACACACAGTGCTGTTTTGGTGGGAGTTCCAGGATTATGTCCATGTGGTGTAGGTACACCCACAGTGCTCATAGGGAGGGATTTGCAGGATTTTGACCCTGTGGTGTAGGTACACCCACATTGCTGTTAGGGAGGGAGATCCAGGATTTTGTCCCTGTGGTGTAGGTACACCCACAGTGCTGTTAGGGAGGGAGTTCCAGGATTTTGTTCCTGTGGTGTAGGTACACCCACGGTGCTGTTAGGGAGGGAGTTCCAGGATTTTGTCCCATGTGGTGTAGGTACACCCCCAGTGCTGTTAGGGAGGGAGTTCCAGGATTTTGTCCCTGTGGTGTAGGTACACCTACAGTGCTGTTAGGGAGGGAGTTCCAGGATTTTGTCCGTGTGGTGTAGGTACAGCCACAGTGCTGTTAGGGAGGGAGTTCCAGGATTTTGACCCAGCGACACTGAAGGAACGGTGATATATTTCCAAGTCAGGTTGGTGAGTGACTTGGAGGGGAACTTCCAGGTGGTGGTGTTCCCATGTGTCTACTGCCCTTGTCCTTCTTGATGGTAGCAGTCGGGTGTTTGGAGCCTTGTTGAGTTCCTGCAGTGCATCTTGTAGATGGTACACACACTGCTGCTACTGTGCGTCGGTGGTGGAGGGAGTGAATGTGTGTGGATGGGGTGCAGGTCAAGCGAGGCTGCTTTGTCCTGGACGGTGTCGAGCTTCTTGAGTGTTGTGGGAGCTGCACTCATCCAGGCAAGTGGGGAGTATCCCATCACACTCCTGACTTGTGCCTTGTAGATGGTGGACAGGCTTTGGGGAGTCAGGAGGTGAGTGTCTCTCTGCAGGATTCCCAGCCTCTGATCTGCTCTTGTAGCCACAGTATTTAACAAACCAATGATACTGCAACGGTTCAAGAGGACAGCTCACTACCACCTTCTCAAAGGGGGCAGTTAGGGATGGGGGATAAATGCTGGACTCAGCCCCATCCCACTGACAGATATTGAAACAGAAATATTCCCTGGATCGCGTGCAAGAGATTCTTTACTGTGACTGAATAACACAAAACTCACAAGGAGCCGCCTTTTTCTATGAAGTGATGTGAACTTCCCGGCACAACATGATCCACGGTGAGTGCTGAGATTGTGAGTGTATCCTGGCAGGAGTGGGAACTCTCCCCTCCTGAACCCAGCCTCCCAGGGAGGTTCTACCAAGCACTGGGATGGTGGGAGGTGATGGAGATGAATTAGCCTCTCACCGAAACGAACGGGGATCCGCTTTCCAGTCCCGGTGAGACTGGCCCCAGAAATGCTCTTTCACATTCACTCACTGCTTTCCGTGTAGCAGGTGAATCACCCGACCAGACACTGTTTCCAGTGCGTGAGAGAGCCAGAAGTCACACACTGGCTATGAGGCTCTGTTTATAGCCCTGGTTGAGGTGAGCCCTCGCCTGGAATTGATAAAGAGGTTTATGTGGGAGGTGGATATTAAACTCCACAAAGCCAATTCTCCGAACTAACACCCCCCCACCGCCCCACCAGAAATCTCCCCTGCCGGCCTCCAATCCCACTCCTGTGTCTCTCTGTTGCTAGGGTTCAGTCACCCCCTTCCCCAACTCCTGGGGGAGAGAGAGAGGCCCTACACCCACATTGTGACCAGCCACATGTGTGGTTAAAAACCCAGCCCCATCCAGCTGTTTCAGTCCCTTTGACGCAGGCACTGCTGATGGGAGCTCCGAAGGGTCTTGAGGTGGTGTCAGTGGACAGTCTCTGTTTCACTGCAGTAAAGCAGAGCGGCCAAAGCAACGGCCTTAAACACAAGGAACGTTGTTGACTTGCATGGACTGAAGCAGCCCCATGTCCAAATGCAGCAAGACCTGGACAATATCCAGACTCGGGGCTGACAAGTGGCAAGTAACATTCACACCACACAAGAGCCAGGCAATGAGCATCTCCAACAAGAGAGAATCCAACCATCGTCTCCTTGATGTTCAATGACATTACCATCACTGAATCCCCCACTGTCAACATCCTGGGGGTTACCATTGACCAGGAACTGAACTGGACCAGCCATATAAATACTGTGGCTACAAGAGCAGGTCAGAGGCTGGGAATCCAGCTGAGAGTCACTCACCTCCTGACTCCCCAAAGCCTGTCCACCATCTACAAGGCACAAGTCAGGAGTGTGATGGGATAGTCCCCACTTGCCTGGATGAGTGCAGCTCCCACAACACTCAAGAACTCGACACCATCCAGGACAAAGCAGCCCCGCTTGACCTGCACCCCATCCACAAACATTCACTCCCTCCACCACCGACGCACAGTAGCAGCAGTGTGTGTACCATCTACAAGATGCACTGCAGCAACTCACCAAGGCTCCTTCGACAGCACCTTCCAAACCCACAACCGCTACCATCTAGAAGGACAAGGGCAGCAGATAGATGGGAACACCACCACCTGGAAGTTCCCCTCCAAGTCACTCACCAGCCTGACTTGGAAATATATCGGACATTCATTCAGTGTCACTGGGACAAAATCCTGGAACTCACTCCCTAACAGCGCTTTGGGTGTACCTACACCATACGACAAAATCCTGGAACTCCCTCCCTGACAGCACTGTGGGTGTACCTACTCCACAGGGACAAAATCTTGGAACTCCCTCCCTAACAGCGCTGTGGGTGTACCTACACCACAGGGACAAATTTCCTGTAACTACCTCCCTAACAGCACTGTGGGTGTACCTACACCACACGGGACAAAATCCTCGAACTCCCTCCCTTACAGCACCGTGGGTGTACCGACACCACAGGGACAAAATACTTGAACTGCCTCCCAAACAGCACTGTGGGTGTACCTACACCACACAGACAAAATCTTGCAGCTCCCTCCCTAACAGCACTGTGGGTGTACCTACACCACAGGGACAAAATCCTGGAACTCCCTCCCTAACAGCACTTTGGGTGTACCTACACCACAGGGCCACAATCCTGGAACTCCCTCCCTAACAGCACTGTGGGTGTACCTACACCACAGGAACAAAATCCTGGAACTTCCTCCCTAACAGCACTGTGGGTGTACCTACACCACAGGGACAAAATCCTGGAACTCCCTTCCTAACAGCACTGTGGGTGTACCTACACCACAGAGACAAAATCCTGGAACTGCTTCCCTAGCAGCACAGCGCTGTTAGGGAGGGAGCTGCAGGATTTTGTCCCTGTGGTGTAGGTACACCCACAGTGCTGTTAGGGAGTGAGTTCCAGGATTTTGACCCAGCGAATTTAGAGGAATGGCCGATATATTTCCAAATCAGGATGGTGAGTGGTTTGGAGGGGAACTTCCAGGTGGTGGTGTCCCCATCTATCTGCTGCACTTGTCCTTCTAGATGGTAGTGGTTGTGGGTTTGGAAGGTGCTGTCGAAGGAGCCTTGGTGAGTTGCTGCAGTGCATCTTGTAGATGGTACACACACTGCTGCTACTGTGCGTCGGTGGTGGAGGGAGTGAATGTTTGTGGATGGGGTGCTGATCAAGCGGGGCTGATTTGTCCTGGATGGTGTCGAGCCTCTTGAGTGTTGTGGGAGCTGCACTCATCCAGGCAAGTGGGGAGTATCCCATCACACTCCTGACTTGTGCCTTGTAGATGGTGGACAGGTTTGGGGGAGTCAGGAGGTGAGTGACTCTCCGCAGGATTCCCAGCCTCTGACCTGCTATTGCAGACACAGTATTTAGCAAACCACAGATACTGCAACGGTTCAAGAGGGCAGCTCAGCACCACCTTCTCAAAGGGGGCAGTTAGGGATGGGGGATAAATGCTGGACTCAGCCACATCCCACTGACAGATATTGAAATAGAAATATTCCCTGGATCGCGTGCAAGAGATTCTGTACTGGGACTGAATAACACAAAACTCACAAGGAGCCGCCTTTTTCTATGAAGTGATGTGAACTTCCCGGCACAACATGATCCACGGTGAATGCAGGGATTGTGAGTGTATCCTGGCAGGAGTGGGAACTCTCCCCTCCTGAACCCAGCCTCCCAGGGAGGTTCTACCAAGCATTGGGATGGTGGGAGGTGATGGAGATGAATTAGCCTCTCACCGAAACGAACGGGGATCCGCTTTCCAGTCCCGGTGAGACTGGCCCCAGAAATGCTCTTTCACATTCACTCACTGCTGTCCGTGTAGCAGGTGAATCACCCGACCAGACACTGTTTCCAGTGCGTGAGAGAGCCATAAGTCACACACTGGCTATGAGGCTCTGTTTATAGCCCTTGTTGAGGTGAGCCCTCGCCTGGAATTGATAAAGAGGTTTATGTGGGAGGTGGAGATTTAAAACCACAAAGCCAATTCTCCGAACTAACACCCCCCCACCGCCCCACCAGAAATCTCCCCCGCAGTCGGCCTCCAATCCCACTCCTGTGCCTCTCTGTTGCTAGGGTTCAGTCACCCCCTTCCCCAACTCCTGGGGGAGAGAGAGAGGCCCCACGCCCACATTGTGACCAGCCACATGTGTGGTTAAAAACCCAGCCCCTTCCAGCTGTTTCAGTCCCTTTGACGCAGGCACTGCTGATGGGAGCTCCGAAGGGTCTTGAGGTGGTGTCAGTGGACAGTCTCTGTTTCACTGCAGTAAAGCAGAGCGGCCAAAGCAACGGCCTTAAACACAAGGAACGTTGTTGACTTGCATGGACTGAAGCAGCCCCATGTCCAAATGCAGCAAGAGCTGGACAATATCCAGACTCGGGGCTGACAAGTGGCAAGTAACATTCACACCACTCAAGAGCCAGGCAATGAGCATCTCCAACAAGAGAGAATCCAACCATCGTCTCCTTGATGTTCAATGTCATTACCTTCACTGAATCCCCCACTATCAACATCCTGGGGGTTACCATTGACCAGGAACTGAACTGGGACCAGCCATAGAAATACTGTGGCTACAAGAGCAGGTCAGAGGCTGGGAATCCTGCGGAGAGTCACTCACCTCCTGACTCCCCAAAGACTGTCCACCATCTACAATGCACAAGTCAGGAGTGTGATGGGATACTCCCCACTTGCCTGGATGAGTGCAGCTCCCACAACACTCAAGAAACTCGACACCGTCCAGGACAAAGCAGCCCCGCTTGATCTGCACCACATCCACAAACATTCACTCCCTCCACCACCGACGCACAGTAGCAGCAGCGTGTGTACCATCTACAAGATGCACTGGAGGAATTCACCAAGGCTCCTTTCACAGCACTTTCCAAACCCACGACCGCTACCATCTAGAAGGACAAGGGCAGCAGACAGATGGGAACACCACCACCTGGAAGTTCCCCTCCAAGTCACTCACCAGCCTGACTGGGAAATATATCACCGTTCCTTCACTGTCACTGGGTCAAAATCCTGGAAGTCCTTCCCTAACAGCGCTGTGGGTGTACCTACACCACACGGCAAAATCCTGGAACTTCCTCCCTAACAGCACTGTGAGTGTACCCACACCACAGGGACAAAATCCTGGAACTCCCTCCCTAACAACGCTGAGGGTGTACCTACACCACAGGGACAAAATCCTGAAACTCCCTCCCTAAAAGCACTGCGGGTGTACCTACACCACGGGGACAAAATCCTGGAACTCCCTCCCTAACAACGCTGAGGGTGTACCTACACCACAGGGACAAAATCCTGAAACTCCCTCCCTAAAAGCACTGTGGGTGTACCTACACCACGGGGACAAAATCCTGGAACTCAGTCCCTAACAGCACTGTGGGTGTACCTACACCACAGGGACAATATCCTGGAACTCCCTCTCTAACAGCACTGTGGGTGTACCTACACCACGCGGGACAAAATCCTGGAACTCCCTCCCTAACAGCACTGCGGATGCACCTACACCACACAGACAAAATCCTGGAACTCCATCCCTAACAGCACTGTGGGTGTACCTACACCACAGGGACAAAATCCTGGAAATGCCTCCCTAACAGCACTGTGGGAGTACCGACACCACACTGACAAAATCCTCGAACTCCCTTCTTAACAGCTCTGTGGGTGTACCTACACCACATGGACAATGTCCTGGAAATCCTCCCTAACAGCACTGCGGGTGTACCTACATCACAGGGACAAATCCTGGAACTCCCTCCCTAACAGCACTGTGCGCGTACCTACACCACAGGGACAAAAACCTGGATCTCCCACCCTAACAGCAGTCTGGGTGTACCTACACCACAGGGACAAAATCCTGAAACTCACTCCCTAACAGCACTGTGGGTGTACCTACACCACTGGGACAATTTCCTGGGACTCCCTCCCTAACAGCACTGTGGGTGTACCTACACCACAGTGACAAAATCCTGGAACTCCCTCTCTAACAGCACTCTGGGTGTAACTACACCACAGGGACAAAATCCTGGATCTCCCTCCATAACAGCACTGTGGGTGTATCTACACCACAGGGACAAAATCCTGGAACTCCCTCCCTAACAGCGCTGTGGGTGTACCTACACCACAGGGACAAAATCCTGGAACTCCCTCCCTAACAGCACTGTGGGTGTACCTACACCACAGGGACAAAATCCTGGAACTCCCTCCCTAACAGCACAGTGGGTGTACCTACACCACAGGGACAAAATCGTGGAACTCCCTCCCCTAACAGCACTGTGGGTGTACCTACACCACAGGGTCAAAATCCTGGAACTCCCTCCCTAACAGCAGTGTGGGTGTACCTACACCACAGGGTCAAAATCCTGGAACTCCCTCCCTAACAGCACTGTGGGTGTACCTACACCACAGGGTCAAAATCCTGGAACTCCATCCCTAACAGCACTGTGAGTGTACTTACACCACGGAGACAAAATCCTGCAATTCCCTCCCTATCCGTGCTGTGCTGCTAGGGAAGGAGTTCCAGGATTTTGTCCATGTGATGTAGGTACACCCACAGTGCTGTTAGGGAGGGAGTTCCAGGTTTTTGACCCAGTGACAGTGAAGGAACGGTGATATATTTCCAAGTCAGGTTGGTGAGAGGCTTGGAGGGGAACTTCCAGGTGGTGGTGTTCCCATCTATCTGCTGCCCTTGTCCTTCTAGATGGTAGTAGTCGTGGGTTTGGAAGGTGCTGTCTAAGGAGCCTTGGTGAGTTGCTGCAGTGCATCTTGTAGATGGTACACACACTGCTGCTACTGTGCGTCGGTGGTGGAGGGAGTGAATGTTTGTGGATGGGGTGCTGATCAAGCGGGGCTGCTTTGTCCTGGATGGTGTCGAGCCTCTTGAGTGTTGTGGGAGCTGCACTCATCCAGGCAAGTGGGGAGTATCCCATCACACTCCTGACTTGTGCCTTGTAGATGGTGAACAGGCTTTGGGGATTCAGGAGGTGACTGACTCTCCGCAGGATTCCCAGCCTCTGACCTGCTATTGCAGACACAGTATTTAGCAAACCACAGATACTGCAACGGTTCAAGAGGGCAGCTCAGCACCACCTTCTCAAAGGGGGCAGTTAGGGATGGGGGATAAATGCTGGACTCAGCCACATCCCACTGACAGATATTGAAACAGAAATATTCCCTGGATCGCGTGCAAGAGATTCTTTACTGGGACTGAATAACACAAAACTCACAAGGAGCCGCCTTTTTCTATGAAGTGATGCGAACTTCCCGGCACAACATGATCCACGGTGAGTGCTGGGATTGTGAGTGTATCCTGGCAGGAGTGGGAACTCTCCCCTCCTGAACCCAGCCTCCCTGGGAGGTTCTACCAAGCACTGGGATGGTGGGAGGTGATGGAGATGAATTAGCCTCTCACCGAAACGAACGGGGATCCGCTTTCCAGTCCCGGTGAGACTGGCCCCAGAAATGCTCTTTCACATTCACTCACTGCTTTCCGTGTAGCAGGTGAATCACCCGACCAGACACTGTTTCCAGTGCGTGAGAGAGACATACGTCACACACTGGTTATGAGGCTCTGTTTATAGACCTGGTTGAGGTGAGCCCTTGCCTGGAATTGATAAAGAGGTTTATGTGGGAGGTGGATATTTAACTCCACAAAGCCAATTCTCCGAACTAAAACCCCCCCACCGCCCCACCAGAAATCTCCCCCGCAGTCGGCCTCCAATCCCACTCCTGTGCCTCTCTGTTGCTAGGGTTCAGTCACCCCCTTCCCCAACTCCTGGGGGAGAGTGAGAGGCCCCACGCCCGCATTGTGACCAGCCACATGTGTGGTTAAAAACCCAGCCCCTTCCAGCTGTTTCAGTCCCTTTGACGCAGGCACTGCTGATGGGAGCTCCGAAGGGTCTTGAGGTGGTGTCAGTGGACAGTCTCTGTTTCACTGCAGTAAAGCAGAGCGGCCAAAGCAACGGCCTTAAACACAAGGAACGTTGTTGACTTGCATGGACTGAAGCAGCCCCATGTCCAAATGCAGCAAGACCTGGACAATATCCAGACTCGGGGCTGACAAGTGGCAAGTAACATTCACACCACACAAGAGCCAGGCAATGAGCATCTCCAACAAGAGAGAATCCAACCATCGTCTCCTTGA
>JANJGN010002045.1:35000-90718 GCA_026770705.1 Isurus oxyrinchus
ACCCCCAGCCCCTATCCCCATCCCACAACCCCCAGCCCCTACCCCCAACCCACAACCCCCAGCCCCTATCCCCATCCCACAACCCCCAGCCCCTATCCCCAACCCACAACCCCCAGCCCCTACCCCCATCCCACAACCCCCAGCCCCTATCCCCAACCCACAACCCCCAGCCCCTACCCCTAACCCACAACCCCCAGCCCCTATCCCCAACACACAACCCCCAGCCCCTATCCCCAACCCACAACCCCCAGCCCCTACCCCCAACCCACAACTCCCAGCCCCTACCCCCATCCCACAACCCCCAGCCCCTACCCCCAACTCACAACCCCCAGCCCCTACCCCCAACTCACAACCCCCAGCCCCTACCCCCAACCCACAACCCCCAGCCCCTACCCCCAACCCATAACCCCCAGCCCCTACCCCCAACCCACAACCCCCAGCCCCTATCCCCATCCCACAACACCCAGCCCCTATCCCCATCCCACAACCCCCAGCCCCTATCCCCATCCCACAACCCCCAGCCCCTACCCCCATCCCACAACCCCCAGCCCCTATCCCCATCCCACAACCCCCAGCCCCTATCCCCATCGCACAACCCCCAGCCCCTACCCCCAACCCACAACCCCCAGCCCCTATCCCCATCCCACAACCCCCAGCCCCTATCCCCATCGCACAACCCCCAGCCCCTACCCCCAACCCACAACCCCCAGCCCCTACCCCCAACCCACAACCCCCAGCCCCTATCCCCATCCCACAACCCCCAGCCCCTATCCCCATCGCACAACCCCCAGCCCCTACCCCCATCCCACAACCCCCAGCCCCTATCCCCAACCCACAACCCCCAGCCCCTATCCCCATCCCACAACCCCCAGCCCCTATCCCCATCCCACAACCCCCAGCCCCTATCCCCATCGCACAACCCCCAGCCCCTACCCCCAACCCACAACCCCCAGCCCCTACCCCCAACCCACAACCCCCAGCCCCTACCCCCAACCCACAACCCCCAGCCCCTACCCCCAACCCACAACCCCCAGCCCCTACCCCCAACCCATAACCCCCAGCCCCTACCCTCAATCCACAACCACCAGCCCCTACCCCCATCCCACAACCCCCAGCCCCTATCCCCAACCCA
Organism: Isurus oxyrinchus; assembly: GCA_026770705.1. Classification (NCBI taxonomy): domain Eukaryota; kingdom Metazoa; phylum Chordata; class Chondrichthyes; order Lamniformes; family Lamnidae; genus Isurus; species Isurus oxyrinchus. The sequence continues at coordinate 36,133 of JANJGN010002045.1, forward strand.
CAACCCCCAGCCCCTACCCCCAACCCACAACCCCCAGCCCCTACCCCCAACCTACAACCCCCAGCCCCTATCCCCATCCCACAACCCCCAGCCCCTATCCCCATCCCACAACCCCCAGCCCCTATCCCCATCCCACAACCCCCAGCCCCTACCCCCATCCCACAACCCCCAGCCCCTACCCCCAACCCACAACCCCCAGCCCCTATCCCCATCCCACAACCCCCAGCCCCTATCCCCATCCCACAACCCCCAGCCCCTATCCCCATCCCACAACCCTCAGCCCCTACCCCCAACCCACAACCCCCAGCCCCTATCCCCATCCCACAACCCCCAGCCCCTATCCCCATCCCACAACCCCCAGCCCCTATCCCCATCCCACAACCCCCAGCCCCTATCCCCATCCCACAACCCCCAGCCCCTACCCCCAACCCACAACCCCCAGCCCCTACCCCCAACCCACAACCCCCAGCCCCTACCCCCAACCCACAACCCCCAGCCCCTATCCCCATCCCACAACCCCCAGCCCCTATCCCCATCCCACAACCCCCAGCCCCTATCCCCAACCCAAGTCCCAAACCCAACCCCCAGCACCAAACCCCAACCCCCAAACTCCAGCCCCTACCCCAAACCCCAGAACCAAACCCAACCCCAACCCCTAATCCTAACCCCAACCTCTAATCCCAACCCCAAATCCAACACCCAAACCCTAACACTAACCCTTACTCCTAACCCAAACTCCTAACCCTGAACCCTAACCCCCAACCCTAACTCCTAACCCTAATAGCTCTCTGCCAGCGCCTCCCCCTGGTGGTAACGGGATCCTGTGTGACGGGTGCTTCACATGCCTGAGGATTGTCAATGGGGTCTTGGTGATGCAGCGCATCTCTTGCTCCAGAAACCTATTCCAGAGAAGCACCAGCCTGGGATCTCGCTGGGTAACTTAGCTCCAAAGCTAATATGTTGGCCATTCATGGGGACAGATGTGTGTGTGTGTCAGTGTGTGTGTGTGTGTGATTTTGTGTGTGTGTGATTTTTGTCTGTGTGTGTGTGCGTGTGTGTGAATTTGTATGTGTGTGTGTATGTTTGCGTGTGTGTACGTGCGTGTGTGTGTGTGCATGTGTGTGTGTGTGTGTGCATGCGTGTGTGTGTGTGTGCGTTTGTGTGTATGTGTGATTTTGTGTGTGTGTGATTTTTGTCTGTGTGTGTGTGCGTGTGTGTGAATTTGTATGTGTGAGTGTGTGAGTGTGTGTGTGATTTTGTGTGTGTGTGTGTGCGTTTGTGTGTATGTGTGATTTTGCGTGTGCATGCGTGTGTTTCTGTGTGTGTGTGGGTGTGTGCGTGACTTTGTGCGTGAGTGTGTGCGTGTGTGATTGTGAGAGTGTGTGTGTGTGTGTGTGTGTGTGAGTGTGTGTGTGTGTGTGTGTGTAAGTGTGTGTGTGTGAGTGTGTGTGTGTGTGTGTGAGTGTGTGTGTGTGTGTGTGACTGTGTGTGTGTGTGTGTGTGTGAGTGTGTGTGTGTGTGAATTTGTGTGTGTGTGTGTGTTAGTGTATGTGTGTATGTGTGTGTGTGTGTGTGTGTGCCAGTGTGTAAACAAAGAGTAAGAATAAATGGGTCTTTTTCTGAATTTCAGGCAGTGACGAGTGGGGTACCGCAGGGATCAGTGCTGGGGTCCCAGCTAGTCACAATGTATATTAATGATTTAGATGAGGACATTAAATATATCTCCAGATTTGCAGATGACACACAGCTGGGTGGGAGGGTGAGCTGTGAGGCGGATGCAGAGATGCTTCAGTGTGATTTGGACAAGCTGAGTGAGTGGGCAAATGCATGGCAGATGCAGTATAATGTGGATCAATGTGAGGTTATCCACTTTGGTAACAAAAACAGGAAGGCAGATTATTATCTAAATGGCTATAAATTGAGAGAGGGGAATGTGCAACGAGACCTGGGTGTCCTTGTACACCAGTCGCTGAAGGTAAGCAAGCAGGTGCAGCAGGCGGTAAAGAAGGCAAATGGTATGTTGGCCTTTATAGTGAGAGGATTCGAGTACAGGAACAGTGATGTCTTGCTGCAATTGTACAGGGTCTTGGTGAGACCACACCTGGACCAGGTTTGGTGTCCTTATCTGGGGAAGGATGTACTTGCTATAGAGGGAGAGCAGCGAAGGTTTACCAGACTGATTCCTTATCTGGGGAAGGATGTACTTGCTATAGAGGGAGTGCAGCGAAGGTTTACCAGACTGATTCCTTATCTGAGGAAGGATGTACTTGCTATAGAGGGAGAGCAGCGAAGGTTTACCAGACTGATTCCTTATCTGAGGAAGGATGTACTTGCTATAGCGGAAGAGCAGCGAAGGTTTACCAGACTGATTCCTGGGATGGTGGGACTGACATAAGAGATTGAGTCGGTTAGGATTATATTCGCTGGAGTTCAGAAGAATGAGGGGGGATCTCATAGAAACCTATAAAATTCTAACAGGACTGGACAGGGTAGATGCAGGAAGGATGTTCCCGATGGTGGGGGTGTCCAGAACCAGGGGTCACAGTCTGAGGATACGGGGTAGACCATTTAGGACTGAGATGAGGAGAAATGTCTTCACCCAGAGAGTGGTGAGTCTGTGGAATTCACTACCACAGAAAGTAGTTGAGACCCAAACATTGTATGTTTTCAAGAAGGAGTTAGATATAGCTCTTGGGGCGAAAGGGGTCACAGGGTATGGGGAGAAAGCGGGGGAGCAGGCTATTGAGTTGGATGATCAGCCATGATCATAATGAATGGGGGAGCAGGCTCAAAGGGCTGAATGGCCTCCTCCTGCTCCTAGTTTCTATGTTTCTGTGTTAACCCCTAAACATAACCCTAACCATAACCCTAACCCTAACCCGAACTCAACCCCTAACCCCTAACACTATCCCCAACCTCAATCCCAAATCCTAACCCCAACCCCAAATGCAACCCCCAGCCCCAACACCAACCCCCAGCCCCAACCCCACCCCCAACCCTCAACCCCAGCCCCAACCCCAAACCCCAGCGCCAACCCACAACCCCAATCCCCAACCCCAGCCCCCAGCTCCAACCCCAACCCCCAACCCCAGCCCCAACCCCAAACCCCAGCGCCAACCCACAACCCCAACCCCCAACCCCAGCCCCCAGCTCCAACCCCAGCCCCAACCCCAAACCCCAGCACCAACCCACAACACCAACCCCCAACCCCAGCCCCAGCTCCAACCCCACCCCCAACCCCAGCCCCAACCCCAGCCCCCAGCTCCAACCCCAACCCCAGCCCCAACCCCCAACCCCAGCGCCAACCCACAACCCCAGCCCCCAACCGCAGCCCCAACCCCCAACTCCAGCGCCAACCCACAACCCCAACCCCAGCCCCCAGCTCCAACCCCAACCCCCAACCCCAGCCCCAACCCACAACACCAACACCCAACACCAGCCCCCAGCTCCAACCCCCAACCCCAGCCCCAACCCACAACCCCAGCCCCAACCAACAACCCCAGCCCACAACCCCAACCCCCAACCCTATCTCCAACCCCCAATCCCAAACCCCAGCCCCAACCCCAAACCCCACCCCCAACCCTCAACCCCAGCCCCAACCCCAAACCCCAGCGCCAACCCACAACCCCAACCCCCAACCCCAGCCCCCAGTTCCAACCCCAAACCCAACCCCAGCCCCAACCCCAAACCCCAGCGCCACCCACAACCCCAACCCCCAACCCCAGCCTCCAGCTCCAACCCCAACCCCCAACCCCAGCCCCAACCCACAACCCCAGCCCCAACCCACAACCCCAACCCCCAACCCCAGCCCGCAACACCAACCCCCAATCCCAAACCCCAGCCCCAAACCCCAACTCCCAATCCCCAGCCCCATCCCCCAACCCACAACCTCAACCCCCAACCCCAGCCCCAACCCCAGCCCGCAACACCAACCCCCAATCCCAAACCCCAGCCCCAAACCCCAACTCCCAATCCCCAGCCCCATCCCCCAACCCACAACCTCAACCCCCAACCCCAGCCCCAACCCCAGCCCACAACACCAACCCCCAATCCCTACTGACAACCCCCGGCCCCAACCCCCAAATCCAACCCCCAGCCCCTACCCCAATACCTGACCCCAACCCCCAGCCCCAACCCCCAATGCCCAATCTCCAGCCCCTACCCCCAACCCCAGCCTGCACCCCCAACCCCCAGCCCCTACCGCCAACCCCAACCCCAACCCCAACCCCTAATCCTAACCCCAACCTCTAATCCCAACCCCAAATCCAACACCTAAACCCTAACACTAACTCCTACCCCTAACCCAACCTTCTAACCCTGAACCCTAACCCCCAACCCTAACTCCTAACCCTAATAGCTCTCTGCCAGCGCCTCCCCCTGGTGGTAACGGGATCCTGTGTGACGGGTGCTTCACATGCCTGAGGATTGTCAATGGGGTCTTGGTGAAGCAGCGCACCTCTTGCTCCAGAAACCTATTCCAGAGAAGCACCAGCCTGGGATCTCGCTGGGTAACTTAGCTCCAAAGCTAATATGTTGGCCATTCATGGGGTCAGACATGTGTGTGTGTGTGTGTGTGTGTGTGTGTGTGTGTGTGCATACATGTGTACGTGTGTGTGTGTGTATGTGTGTGTGCGTGTGCGTCTGTGAGAGTGTGTGTGTGTATGTCTGCATGTGTGTCATGTGAGTGTATGTGTGTGTGTGCATGTGCGTGTTTGAATGTGTGTGTGCGTGTGTGAGAGTGTGCATGTGTGTCTTTGTGTGTGTGTGCGTGTGTTTTTGTGTGTGTACATGTGGGTGCATGTGTGTGTGAGTGTGTGCATGTCTTTGTGTGTGTGCGAGTGTGTGTGTGTGCGAGTGTGTGTGTGCATGTTTGTGTGTGAGTGTGTGTGTGTGTGTGTCTTTGTGTGTGCGCGACTGTGTGTGCGTGTGTCTTTGTGTGTGTGTGTGTGTGTGTGCATATGTGTGTGTGTGTGTGTCTTTGTGTGTGTGCGAGTGCACACACACCCACAAACACCTGCACCCCATCCACAAACATTCACTCCCTCCACCACCGACGCACAGTAGCAGCAGTGTGTGTGTGTACCATCTACAAGATGCACTGCAGAAACTCTCCAAGGCTCCTTCGACAGCACCTTCCAAACCCACAACCGCTACCATCTAGAAGGACAAGGGCAGCAGATAAATGGGAACACCACCACCTGGAAGTTCCCCTCCAAGTCACTCACCATCCTGACTTGGAAATATCTCGGACATTCATTCAGTGTCACTGGGTCAAAATCCAGGAACTCACTCCCTAACAGCGCTTTGGGTGTACCTACACCACACGACAAATCCTGGAACTCCCTCCCTAACAGCACTGTGGGTGTACCTACACCACAGGGATAAAATCCTGGAACTGCCTCCCTAACAGCACAGCACGGTAAGGGAGGGAGTTGCAGGATTTTGTCCCTGTGGTGTAGGTACTCCCACAGTGCTGTTAGGGAGGGAGTTCCAGGATTTTGTCCCTGTGGTGCAGGTACACCCACAGTGCTGTTAGGGAGGGATTTGCAGGATATTGACCCTGTGGTGTAGGTACACCCACAGTGCTGTTAGGGAGGGAGTTCCAGGATTTTGTCCGTGTGGTGTAGGTACACCCACAGTGCTGTTAGGGATGGAGTTCCAGGATTTTGTCCGTGTGTTGTAGGTGCACCCACAGTGCTGTTAGGGAGGGATTTCCAGGATTTTGTCCGTGTGTTGTAGGTACACCCACAGTGCTGTTAGGGAGGGAGTTCCAGGATTTTGTCCCCGTGATGTAGGTACACCCACAGTGCTGTTAGGGAGGGAGTCCCAGGAAATTGTCCCTGTGGTGTAGGTACACCCACAGTGCTGTTAGGGAGGGAGTTTCAGGATTTTGTCCCTGTGGTGTAGGTACACACACAGCGCATTAAGGGAGGGAGTTCCAGGTTGTTGTCCCCGTGATGTAGGTACACCCACAGTGCTGTTAGGGAAGGAGTTCCAGGATTTTGTCCCCGTGGTTTAGGTACACCCAGACTGCTGTTAGGGTGGGAGTTCCAGGTTTTTGTCCGTGTGGTGTAGGTACACACACAGTGCTGTTAGGGAGGGAGTTCCAGGATTTGTCCCTGTGATGTAGGTACACCCGCAGTGCTGTTAGGGAGGATTTCCAGGACATTATCCATGTGGTGTAGGTACACCCACAGAGCTGTTGAGAAGGGAGTTCGAGGATTTTGTCAGTGTGGTGTCGGTACTCCCACAGTGCTGTTAGGGAGGCATTTCCAGGAATTTGTCCCTGTGGTGTAGGTACACCCACAGTGTTGTTAGGGATGGAGTTCCAGGATTTTGTCTGTGTGGTGTAGGTACACCCACAGTGCTGTTAAGGAGGTAGTTCGAGGAATTTGTCCGTGTGGTGTAGGTACACCCACAGTGTTGTTAGGGAGGCAGTTCCATGATTTTGTCCCTGTGGTGTAGGTACACCCACAGTGCTGTTAGGGAGGGAGTTCCAGGATTTTGTCCCGCGTGGTGTAGGTGCATCCGCAGTGCTGTTAGGGAGGGAGTTCCAGGATTTTGTCCCGCGTGGTGTAGGTACACCCACAGTGCTGTTAGGGACTGAGTTCCAGGATTTTGTCCCTGTGGTGTAGGTACCCCCACAGTGCTGATAGGGAGGGTGTTACAGGATTTTGTCCCTGTGGTATAGGTACACCCACAGTGATTTTAGGGAGGGAGTTTCAGGATTTTGTCCCTGTGGTGTAGATACACCCTCAGCGTTGTTAGGGAGGGAGTTCCAGGATTTTGTCCCTGTGGTATAGGTACACTCACACTGCTGTTAGGGAGGAAATTCCAGGATTTTGTCGTGTGGTGTAGGTACACCCACAGCGCTGTTAGGGAAGGAGTTCCAGGATTTTGACCCAGGGACAGTGAAGGAACGGTGATATATTTCCCAGTCAGGCTGGTGAGTGACTTGGAGGGGAACTTCCAGGTGGTGGTGTTCCCATCTGTCTGCTGCCCTTATCCTTCTAGATGGTAGCGGTCGTGGGTTTGGAAGGTGCTGTCGAAGGAGCCTTGGTGAATTCCTCCAGTGCATCTTGTAGATGGTACACACGCTGCTGCTACTGTGCGTCGGTGGTGGAGGGAGTGAATGTTTGGGATGGGGTGCAGATCAAGCGGGGCTGCTTTGTCCTGGATGGTGTCGAGTTTCTTGAGTGTTGTGGGAGCTGCACTCATCCAGGCAAGTGGGGAGTATCCCATCACACTCCTGACTTGTGCATTGTAGATGGCGGACAGGCTTTGGGGAGTCAGGAGGTGAGTGACTCTCCGCAGGATTCCCAGCCTCTGACCTGCTCTTGTAGCCACAGTATTTATATGGCTGGTCCCAGTTCAGTTCCTGGTCAATGGTAACCCCCAGGATGTTGACAGTGGGGGATTCAGTGAAGGTAATGTCATTGAACATCAAGGACACGATGGTTGGATTCTCTCTTGTTGGAGATGGTCATTGCCTGGCTCTTGAGTGGTGTGAATGTTACTTGCCACTTGTCAGCCCCGAGTCTGGATATTGTCCAGGTCTTGCTGCATTTGGACATGGGGCCGCTTCAGTCCATGCAAGTCAACAACGTTCCTTGTGTTTAAGGCCGTTGCTTTGGCCACTCTGCTTTACTGCAGTGAAACAGAGACTGTCCACTGACACCACCTCAAGAACCTTCGGAGCTCCCATCAGCAGTGCCTGCGTCAAAGGGAGTGAAACAGCTGGAAGGGGCTGGGTTTTGAACCACACATGTGGCTGGTCACAATGTGGGCGTGGGGCCTCTCTCTCCCCCAGGAGTTGGGGAAGGGGGTGACTGAACCCTAGCAACAGAGAGGCACAGGAGTGGGATTGGAGGCCGACTGCGGGGGAGATTTCTGGTGGGGCGGTGGCGGGGTGTTAGTTCGGAGAATTGGCTTTGTGGTTTTAAATATCCACCTCCCACATAAACCTCTTTATCAAGTCCAGGCGAGGGCTCACCTCAACCAGGGCTATAAACAGAGCCTCATAGCCAGTGTGTGACGTATGTCTCTCTCACGCACTGGAAACAGTGTCTGGTCGGGTGATTCACCTGCTACACGGAAAGCAGTGAGTGAATGTGAAAGAGCATTTCTGGGGCCAGTCTCACCGGGACTGGAAAGCGGATCCCCGTTCGTTTCGGTGAGAGGCTAATTCATCTCCGTCACCTCCCACCATCCCAGTGCTTGGTAGAACCTCCCTGGGAGGCTGGGTTCAGGAGGGGAGAGTTCCCACTCCTGCCAGGATACACTCACAATCTCAGCACTCACCGTGGATCATGTTGTGCCGGAAAGTTCGCATCACTTCATAGAAAAAGGCTGCTCCTTGTGAGTTTTGTGTTATTCAGTCACAGTAAAGAATCTCTTGCACGCGATCCAGGGAATATTTCTGTTTCAATATCTGTCAGTTGGGATGTGGCTGAGTCCAGCATTTATCCCCCATCCCTAACTGCCCCCTTTGAGAAGGTGGTGGTGAGCTGCCCTCTTGAACCGTTGCAGTATCTGTAGTTTGCTAAATACTGTGTCTGCAAGAGCAGGTCAGAGTCTGGGAATCCTGCGGAGAGTCACTCACCTCCTGACACCCCAAAGCCTGTCCACCATCTACACCCAGAGTGCTGTTAGGGAGGGAGTTCCAGGATTTTGTCCCTGTGGTGAAGGTACATCCACAGTGCTGATAGGGAGGAAGTTCCAGGATTTTGTCCATGTGGTGTAGGTACACCCACAGCGCTGTTAGTGAGGGAGTTCCAGGATTTTGTCCCTGTGGTGTAGGTACAACCAGACTGCTGTTAGGGTGGGAGTTCCAGGATTTTGTCCATGTGGTGTAAGTGCACCCACAGTGCTGATAGGGAGGGAGTTCCAGGATTTTGTCCCTGTGGTGTAGGTACACCCACAGTGCTGTTAGGGAGGGAGTTCCAGGATATTGTCCGTGTGGTGTAGGTACACCCACAGTGCTGTTAAGGGAGGCAGTTCCAGGATTTTGTCCCTGTGGTGTAGGTACACCCACAGTGCTGTTAGGGAGGGAGTTGCAGGATTTTGTCCAGCGTGGTGTAGGTACACCCACAGTGCTGTTAGGCAAGGAGTTCCAGGATTTTGTCCCTGTGGTGTAGGTACACCCACAGCGCAGTAAGGGAGTGAGTTCCAGGATTTTGTCCCTGTGGTGTAGTTACACACCCAGTGCTGTTAGGGAGGGAGTTCCAGGATTTTGTCCCTGTGGTGTAGGTACAGCCACAGTGCTGTTAGTGAGGAAGTTCCAGGATTTTGTCCATGTGGTGTAGGTACACCCACAGCGCTGTTAGTGAGGGAGTTCCAGGATTTTGTCCCTGTGGTGTAGGTACACCCACAGTGCTGTTAGGGACGGAGTTCCAGGATATTGTCCGTGTGGTGTAGGTACACCCACAGTGCTGTTAGGGAGACAGTTCCAGGATTTTGTCCCTGTGGTGTAGGTACACCCACAGCGCTGTTAGGGAGGGAGTTCCAGGATTTTGTCCCTGTGGTGTAGGTACACCCACAGTGCTGTTTGGGATGGATTTGCTGGATTTTGACCCTGTGGTGTAGGTACACCCACAGTGCTTTTAGGGAGGGAGTTCCAGGATTTTGTCTGTGTGGTGTAGGTACACCCACAGCGCTGTTAGGGAGCGAGTTCCAGGATTTTGTCTGTGTGGTGTAGGTACACCCACAGCGCTGTTTGGGAGCGAGTTCCAGGATTTTGTCCCTGTGGTGTAGGTACACCCACAGTGCTGTTAGGGAGGGAGTTCCAGGATTTTACTCTGTGGTGTAGGTACACCCACAGTGCTGTTAGGGAGGGAGTTACAGAAAATTTGTCCCTGTGGTGTAGGTACACCCACAGTGTTGTTAGAGAGGGAGTTCCAGGATTTTACTCTGTGGTGTAGGTACACCCACAGTGCTGTTAAGGAGGGAGTTACAGGAAATTTGTCCCTGTGGTGTATGTACACCCACAGCGCTGTTAGGGAGGGAGTTTCAGGATTTTGTCCCTGTGGTGTAGGTACACCCACGGTGCTGTTAGGGAGGGAGTTCCAGGATTTTGTCGTGTGGTGAGTGCTGAGATTGTGCGTGTGTCCTGGCAGGAGTGGGATCTCTGCCCTCCTGAACCCAGCCTCCCAGGGAGGTTCTGCCAAGCACTGGGATGGTGGGAGGTGATGGAGATGAATTAGCCTCTAACCGAAACGAACGGGGATCCGCTTTCCAGTCCCGGTGAGATTGGCCCCAGAATTGCTCTTTCACATTCACTCACTGCTTTCCGTGTAGCAGATGAATCACCCGACCAGACACTGTTTCCAGTGCGTGAGAGAGACATACGTCACACACTGGCTATAAGGCTCTGTTTATAGCCCTGGCTGAGGTGAGCCCTCGCCTGGAATTGATAAAGAGGTTTATGTGGGAGGTGGATATTAAACTCCACAAAGCCAATTCTCCGAAATTAACCCCCCCAGCGCCCCACCAGAAATCTCCCCTGCAGTCGGCCTCCAATCCCACTCCTGTGCCTCTCTGTTGCTAGGGATCAGTCACCCCCTTCCCCAACTCCTGGGGGAGAAGAGGCCCCACGCCCACTTTGTGACCAGCCACATGTGTGGTTAAAAACCCAGCCCCTTCCAGCTGTTTCAGTCCCTTTGACGCAGGCACTGCTGATGGGAGCTCCGAAGGGTCTTGAGGTGGTGTCAGTGGACAGTCTCTGTTTCACTGCAGTAAAGCAGAGCGGCCAAAGCAACGGACTTAAACACAAGGAACGTTGTTGACTTGCATGGACTGAAGCAGCCCCATGTCCAAATGCAGCAAGACCTGCACAATATCCAGACTCGGGGCTGACAAGTGGCAAGTAACATTCACACCACACAAGAGCCAGGCAATGAGCATCTCCAACAAGAGAGAATCCAACCATCGTCTCCTTGATGTTCAATGTCATTACCATCACTGAATCCCCCACTATCAACATCCTGGGGGTTACCATTGACCAGGAACTGAACTGGGACCAGCCATATAAATACTGTGGCTACAAGAGCAGGTCAGAGGCTGGGAATCCTGCGGAGAGTAACTCACCTCCTGACTCCCCAAAGCCTGTCCACCATCTACACCCAGAGTGCTTTTAGGGAGGGAGTTCCAGGATTTTGTCCCTGTGCTGTAGGTACACCCACAGTGCTGTTAGGGAGGGAGTTCCAGGATTTTGTCCCTGTGGTGTAGGTACACCCACAGTGCTGTTAGGGAGGGAGTTCCAGGATTTTGTCCCTGTGGTGAAGGTACACCCACAGTGCTGTTAGGGAGGGAGTTCCAGGATATTGTCCGTGTGGTGTAGGTACACCCACAGTGCTGTTAGGGAGGCAGTTCCAGGATTTTGTCCCTGTGGTGTAGGTACACCCAGACTGCTGTTAGGGTGGGAGTTCCAGGATTTTGTCCATGTGGTGTAAGTACACCCACAGTGCTGATAGGGAGGGAGTTCCAGGATTTTGTCCCTGTGGTGTAGGTACACCCACAGTACTGTTAGGGAGGGAGTCCAGGATATTGTCCGTTTGGTGTAGGTACACCCACAGTGATGTTAGGGAGGGAGTTGCAGGATTTTGTCCAGCGTGGTGTAGGTACACCCACAGTGCAGTTAGGGAGTGATTTCCAGTATTTTGTCCCTGTGGTGTAGGTACACACCCAGTGCTGTTAGGGAGGGAGTTCCAGGATTTTGTCCCTGTGGTGTAGGTACAGCCACAGTGCTGTTAGGGAGGAAGTTCCAGGATTTTGTCCATGTGGTGTAGGTACACCCACAGCGCTGTTAGTGAGGGAGTTCCAGGATTTTGTCCCTGTGGTGTAGGTACAACCAGACTGCTGTTAGGGTGGGAGTTCCAGGATTTTGTCCATGTGGTGTAAGTGCACCTACAGTGCTGATAGGGAGGGAGTTCCAGGATTTTGTCCCTGTGGTGTAGGTACACCCACAGTGCTGTTAGGGAGGGAGTTCCAGGATATTGTCCGTGTGGTGTAGGTACACCCACAGTGCTGTTAAGGGAGGCAGTTCCAGGATTTTGTCCCTGTGGTGTAGGTACACCCACAGTGCTGTTAGGGAGGGAGTTGCAGGATTTTGTCCAGCGTGGTGTAGGTACACCCACAGTGCTGTTAGGCAAGGAGTTCCAGGATTTTGTCCCTGTGGTGTAGGTACACCCACAGCGCAGTAAGGGAGTGAGTTCCAGGATTTTGTCCCTGTGGTGTAGTTACACACCCAGTGCTGTTAGGGAGGGAGTTCCAGGATTTTGTCCCTGTGGTGTAGGTACAGCCACAGTGCTGTTAGTGAGGAAGTTCCAGGATTTTGTCCATGTGGTGTAGGTACACCCACAGCGCTGTTAGTGAGGGAGTTCCAGGATTTTGTCCCTGTGGTGTAGGTACACCCACAGTGCTGTTAGGGACGGAGTTCCAGGATATTGTCCGTGTGGTGTAGGTACACCCACAGTGCTGTTAGGGAGACAGTTCCAGGATTTTGTCCCTGTGGTGTAGGTACACCCACAGCGCTGTTAGGGAGGGAGTTCCAGGATTTTGTCCCTGTGGTGTAGGTACACCCACAGTGCTGTTTGGGATGGATTTGCTGGATTTTGACCCTGTGGTGTAGGTACACCCACAGTGCTTTTAGGGAGGGAGTTCCAGGATTTTGTCTGTGTGGTGTAGGTACACCCACAGCGCTGTTAGGGAGCGAGTTCCAGGATTTTGTCTGTGTGGTGTAGGTACACCCACAGCGCTGTTTGGGAGCGAGTTCCAGGATTTTGTCCCTGTGGTGTAGGTACACCCACAGTGCTGTTAGGGAGGGAGTTCCAGGATTTTACTCTGTGGTGTAGGTACACCCACAGTGCTGTTAGGGAGGGAGTTACAGAAAATTTGTCCCTGTGGTGTAGGTACACCCACAGTGTTGTTAGAGAGGGAGTTCCAGGATTTTACTCTGTGGTGTAGGTACACCCACAGTGCTGTTAGGGAGGGAGTTACAGGAAATTTGTCCCTGTGGTGTATGTACACCCACAGCGCTGTTAGGGAGGGAGTTTCAGGATTTTGTCCCTGTGGTGTAGGTACACCCACGGTGCTGTTAGGGAGGGAGTTCCAGGATTTTGTCGTGTGGTGAGTGCTGAGATTGTGCGTGTGTCCTGGCAGGAGTGGGAACTCTGCCCTCCTGAACCCAGCCTCCCAGGGAGGTTCTGCCAAGCACTGGGATGGTGGGAGGTGATGGAGATGAATTAGCCTCTAACCGAAACGAACGGGGATCCGCTTTCCAGTCCCGGTGAGATTGGCCCCAGAATTGCTCTTTCACATTCACTTACTGCTTTCCGTGTAGCAGATGAATCACCCGACCAGACACTGTTTCCAGTGCGTGAGAGAGACATACGTCACACACTGGCTATAAGGCTCTGTTTATAGCCCTGGCTGAGGTGAGCCCTCGCCTGGAATTGATAAAGAGGTTTATGTGGGAGGTGGATATTAAACTCCACAAAGCCAATTCTCCGAAATTAACCCCCCCAGCGCCCCACCAGAAATCTCCCCTGCAGTCGGCCTCCAATCCCACTCCTGTGCCTCTCTGTTGCTAGGGATCAGTCACCCCCTTCCCCAACTCCTGGGGGAGAAGAGGCCACACGCCCACTTTGTGACCAGCCACATGTGTGGTTAAAAACCCAGCCCCTTCCAGCTGTTTCAGTCCCTTTGACGCAGGCACTGCTGATGGGAGCTCCGAAGGGTCTTGAGGTGGTGTCAGTGGACAGTCTCTGTTTCACTGCAGTAAAGCAGAGCGGCCAAAGCAACGGCCTTAAACACAAGGAACGTTGTTGACTTGCATGGACTGAAGCAGCCCCATGTCCAAATGCAGCAAGACCTGCACAATATCCAGACTCGGGGCTGACAAGTGGCAAGTAACATTCACACCACACAAGAGCCAGGCAATGAGCATCTCCAACAAGAGAGAATCCAACCATCGTCTCCTTGATGTTCAATGTCATTACCATCACTGAATCCCCCACTATCAACATCCTGGGGGTTACCATTGACCAGGAACTGAACTGGGACCAGCCATATAAATACTGTGGCTACAAGAGCAGGTCAGAGGCTGGGAATCCTGCGGAGAGTAACTCACCTCCTGACTCCCCAAAGCCTGTCCACCATCTACACCCAGAGTGCTTTTAGGGAGGGAGTTCCAGGATTTTGTCCCTGTGCTGTAGGTACACCCACAGTGCTGTTAGGGAGGGAGTTCCAGGATTTTGTCCCTGTGGTGTAGGTACACCCACAGTGCTGTTAGGGAGGGAGTTCCAGGATTTTTTCCCTGTGGTGAAGGTACATCCACAGTGCTGTTAGGGAGGAAGTTCCAGGATTTTGTCCATGTGGTGTAGGTACACCCACAGCGCTGTTAGTGAGGGAGTTCCAGGATTTTGTCCCTGTGGTGTAGGTACACCCAGACTGCTGTTAGGGTGGGAGTTCCAGGATTTTGTCCATGTGGTGTAAGTAGACCCACAGTGCTGATAAGGAGGGAGTTCCAGGATTTTGTCCATGTGGTGTAAGTAGACCCACAGTGCTGATAAGGAGGGAGTTCCAGGATTTTGTCCCTGTGGTGTAGGTACACCCACAGTGCTGTTAGGGAGGGAGTTCCAGGATATTGTCCGTGTGGTGTAGGTACACCCACAGTGCTGTTAGGGAGGCAGTTCCAGGATTTTGTCCCTGTGGTGTAGGTACACCCAGACTGCTGTTAGGGTGGGAGTTCCAGGATTTTGTCCATGTGGTGTAAGTACACCCACTGTGCTGATAGGGAGGGAGTTCCAGGATTTTGTCCCTGTGGTGTAGGTACACCCACAGTACTGTTAGGGAGGGAGTTCCAGGATATTGTCCGTTTGGTGTAGGTACACCCACAGTGATGTTAGGGAGGGAGTTGCAGGATTTTGTCCAGCGTGGTGTAGGTACACCCACAGTGCAGTTAGGGAGTGATTTCCAGTATTTTGTCCCTGTGGTGTAGGTACACACCCAGTGCTGTTAGGGAGGGAGTTCCAGGATTTTGTCCCTGTGGTGTAGGTACAGCCACAGTGCTGTTAGGGAGGAAGTTCCAGGATTTTGTCCATGTGGTGTAGGTACACCCACAGCGCTGTTAGTGAGGGAGTTCCAGGATTTTGTCCCTGTGGTGTAGGTGCACCCAGACTGCTGTTAGGGTGGGAGTTCCAGGATTTTGTCCATGTGGTGTAGGTACACCCACAGTGCTGAGAGGGAGGGAGTTCCAGGATTTTGTCCCGGTGGTATAGGTACACCCACAGTGCTGTTAGGGAGGGAGTTCCAGGATATTGTCCGTGTCTTGTAGGTACACCCACAGTGCTGTTAGGGAGGCAGTTCCAGGATTTTGTCCCTGTGGTGTAGGTACACCCACAGCGCTGTTAGGGAGGGAGTTTCAGGATTTTGTCCAGCGTGGTGTAGGTACACCCACAGTGCTGTTAGGCAAGGAGTTCCAGGATTTTGTCCCTGTGGTGTAGGTACACCCACAGCGCAGTAAGGGAGTGAGTTCCAGGATTTTGTCCCTGTGGTGTAGTTACACACCCAGTGCTGTTAGGGAGGGAGTTCCAGGATTTTGTCCCTGTGGTGTAGGTACAGCCACAGTGCTGTTAGTGAGGAAGTTCCAGGATTTTGTCCATGTGGTGTAGGTACACCCACAGCGCTGTTAGTGAGGGAGTTCCAGGATTTTGTCCCTGTGGTGTAGGTACACCCACAGTGCTGTTAGGGACGGAGTTCCAGGATATTGTCCGTGTGGTGTAGGTACACCCACAGTGCTGTTAGGGAGACAGTTCCAGGATTTTGTCCCTGTGGTGTAGGTACACCCACAGCGCTGTTAGGGAGGGAGTTCCAGGATTTTGTCCCTGTGGTGTAGGTACACCCACAGTGCTGTTTGGGATGGATTTGCTGGATTTTGACCCTGTGGTGTAGGTACACCCACAGTGCTTTTAGGGAGGGAGTTCCAGGATTTTGTCTGTGTGGTGTAGGTACACCCACAGCGCTGTTAGGGAGCGAGTTCCAGGATTTTGTCTGTGTGGTGTAGGTACACCCACAGCGCTGTTTGGGAGCGAGTTCCAGGATTTTGTCCCTGTGGTGTAGGTACACCCACAGTGCTGTTAGGGAGGGAGTTCCAGGATTTTACTCTGTGGTGTAGGTACACCCACAGTGCTGTTAGGGAGGGAGTTACAGAAAATTTGTCCCTGTGGTGTAGGTACACCCACAGTGTTGTTAGAGAGGGAGTTCCAGGATTTTACTCTGTGGTGTAGGTACACCCACAGTGCTGTTAGGGAGGGAGTTACAGGAAATTTGTCCCTGTGGTGTATGTACACCCACAGCGCTGTTAGGGAGGGAGTTTCAGGATTTTGTCCCTGTGGTGTAGGTACACCCACGGTGCTGTTAGGGAGGGAGTTCCAGGATTTTGTCGTGTGGTGAGTGCTGAGATTGTGCGTGTGTCCTGGCAGGAGTGGGAACTCTGCCCTCCTGAACCCAGCCTCCCAGGGAGGTTCTGCCAAGCACTGGGATGGTGGGAGGTGATGGAGATGAATTAGCCTCTAACCGAAACGAACGGGGATCCGCTTTCCAGTCCCGGTGAGATTGGCCCCAGAATTGCTCTTTCACATTCACTTACTGCTTTCCGTGTAGCAGATGAATCACCCGACCAGACACTGTTTCCAGTGCGTGAGAGAGACATACGTCACACACTGGCTATAAGGCTCTGTTTATAGCCCTGGCTGAGGTGAGCCCTCGCCTGGAATTGATAAAGAGGTTTATGTGGGAGGTGGATATTAAACTCCACAAAGCCAATTCTCCGAAATTAACCCCCCCAGCGCCCCACCAGAAATCTCCCCTGCAGTCGGCCTCCAATCCCACTCCTGTGCCTCTCTGTTGCTAGGGATCAGTCACCCCCTTCCCCAACTCCTGGGGGAGAAGAGGCCACACGCCCACTTTGTGACCAGCCACATGTGTGGTTAAAAACCCAGCCCCTTCCAGCTGTTTCAGTCCCTTTGACGCAGGCTCTGCTGATGGGAGCTCCGAAGGGTCTTGAGGTGGTGTCAGTGGACAGTCTCTGTTTCACTGCAGTAAAGCAGAGCGGCCAAAGCAACGGCCTTAAACACAAGGAACGTTGTTGACTTGCATGGACTGAAGCAGCCCCATGTCCAAATGCAGCAAGACCTGCACAATATCCAGACTCGGGGCTGACAAGTGGCAAGTAACATTCACACCACACAAGAGCCAGGCAATGAGCATCTCCAACAAGAGAGAATCCAACCATCGTCTCCTTGATGTTCAATGTCATTACCATCACTGAATCCCCCACTATCAACATCCTGGGGGTTACCATTGACCAGGAACTGAACTGGGACCAGCCATATAAATACTGTGGCTACAAGAGCAGGTCAGAGGCTGGGAATCCTGCGGAGAGTAACTCACCTCCTGACTCCCCAAAGCCTGTCCACCATCTACACCCAGAGTGCTTTTAGGGAGGGAGTTCCAGGATTTTGTCCCTGTGCTGTAGGTACACCCACAGTGCTGTTAGGGAGGGAGTTCCAGGATTTTGTCCCTGTGGTGTAGGTACACCCACAGTGCTGTTAGGGAGGGAGTTCCAGGATTTTTTCCCTGTGGTGAAGGTACATCCACAGTGCTGTTAGGGAGGAAGTTCCAGGATTTTGTCCATGTGGTGTAGGTACACCCACAGCGCTGTTAGTGAGGGAGTTCCAGGATTTTGTCCCTGTGGTGTAGGTACACCCAGACTGCTGTTAGGGTGGGAGTTCCAGGATTTTGTCCATGTGGTGTAAGTAGACCCACAGTGCTGATAAGGAGGGAGTTCCAGGATTTTGTCCATGTGGTGTAAGTAGACCCACAGTGCTGATAAGGAGGGAGTTCCAGGATTTTGTCCCTGTGGTGTAGGTACACCCACAGTGCTGTTAGGGAGGGAGTTCCAGGATATTGTCCGTGTGGTGTAGGTACACCCACAGTGCTGTTAGAGAGGCAGTTCCAGGATTTTGTCCCTGTGGTGTAGGTACACCCAGACTGCTGTTAGGGTGGGAGTTCCAGGATTTTGTCCATGTGGTGTAAGTACACCCACAGTGCTGATAGGGAGGGAGTTCCAGGATTTTGTCCCTGTGGTGTAGGTACACCCACAGTACTGTTAGGGAGGGAGTTCCAGGATATTGTCCGTTTGGTGTAGGTACACCCACAGTGATGTTAGGGAGGGAGTTGCAGGATTTTGTCCAGCGTGGTGTAGGTACACCCACAGTGCAGTTAGGGAGTGATTTCCAGTATTTTGTCCCTGTGGTGTAGGTACACACCCAGTGCTGTTAGGGAGGGAGTTCCAGGATTTTGTCCCTGTGGTGTAGGTACAGCCACAGTGCTGTTAGGGAGGAAGTTCCAGGATTTTGTCCATGTGGTGTAGGTACACCCACAGCGCTGTTAGTGAGGGAGTTCCAGGATTTTGTCCCTGTGGTGTAGGTGCACCCAGACTGCTGTTAGGGTGGGAGTTCCAGGATTTTGTCCATGTGGTGTAGGTACACCCACAGTGCTGAGAGGGAGGGAGTTCCAGGATTTTGTCCCGGTGGTATAGGTACACCCACAGTGCTGTTAGGGAGGGAGTTCCAGGATATTGTCCGTGTCTTGTAGGTACACCCACAGTGCTGTTAGGGAGGCAGTTCCAGGATTTTGTCCCTGTGGTGTAGGTACACCCACAGCGCTGTTAGGGAGGGAGTTTCAGGATTTTGTCCCTGTGGTGTAGGTACACCCACTGTGCTGTTAGGGAGGGAGTTCCAGGATTTTGTCGTGTGGTGAGTGCTGAAATTGTGAGTGTGTCCTGGCAGGAATGGGAACTCTGCCCTCCTGAACCCAGCCTCCCAGGGAGGTTCTACCAAGCACTGGGATGGTGGGAGGTGATGGCGATGAATTAGCCTCTCACCGAAACGAACGGGGATCCGCATTCCAGTCCCGGTGAGACTGGCCCCAGAAATGCTCTTTCACATTCACTCACTGCTTTCCGTGTAGCAGGTGAATCACCCGACCATACACTGTTTCCAGTGCGTGAGAGAGCCATACGTCACACACTGTCTATGAGGCTCTTTTTATAGCCCTGGCTGAGGTGAGCCCTCGCCTGGAATTGATAAAGAGGTTTATGTGGGAGGTGGATATTAAACTCCACAAAGCCAATTCTCCGAACTAAAACCTCCCCACCGCCCCACCAGAAATCTCCCCTGCAGTCGGTCTCCAATCCCACTCCTGTGCCTCTCTGTTGCTAGGGTTCAGTCACCCTCTTCCCCAACTCCTGGGGGAGAGAGAGGCCCCACGCCCACATTGTGACCAGCCACATGTGTGGTTAAAAACCCAGCCCCTTCCAGCTGTTTCTGTCCCTTTGACGCAGGCACTGCTGATGGGAGCTCCGAAGGGTCTTGAGGTGGTGTCAGTGGACAGTCTCTGTTTCACTGCAGTAAAGCAGAGCGGCCACAGCAACGGCCTTAAACACAAGGAACGTTGTTGACTTGCATGGACTGAAGCGGCCCCATGTCCAAATGCAGCAAGACCTGGACAATATCCAGACTCGGGGCTGACAAGTGGCAAGTAACATTCACACCACACAAGAGCCAGGCAATGAGCATCTCCAACAAGAGAGAATCCAACCATCGTCTCCTTGATGTTCAATGGCATTACCATCACTGAATCCCCCACTGTCAACAACCTGGGGGTTACCATTGACCAGAAACTGAACTGGGACCAGCCATATAAATACTGTGGCTACAAGAGCAGGTCAGCAGGTGTAGGTACACCCACAGCGCTGTTAGGGAGCGGTTTTCAGGATTTTGTCTGTGTGGTGTAGGTACACCCACAGCGCTGTTAGGGAGCGAGTTCCAGGATTTTGTCCCTGTGGTGTAGGTACACCCACAGTGCTGTTAGGGTGGGAGTACCAGGATTTTGTCCCTGTGGTGCAGGTACACCCACAGTGCTGTTAGGGAGGGAGTTCCAGGATTTTACTCTGTGGTGTAGGTACACCCACAGTGCTGTTAGGGAGGGAGTTACAGGAAATTTGTCCCTGTGGTGTAGGTACACCCACAGTGCTGTTAGAGAGGGAGTTCCAGGATTTTGTCCCTGTGGTGTAGGTACACCCACAGTGCTGTTAGAGAGGGAGTTCCAGGATTTTGTCCCTGTAGTGTAGGTACATCCACAGTGCTGTTAGGGAGGGAGTTCCAGGATTTTGTCCCTGTGGTGTAGCTACACCCACAGTGCTGTTAGGGAGGGAGTTCCAGGATTTTGTCCGTGTGGTGTAGGTACACCCACAGTGCTGTTAGGGAGGGAGGTGCAGGATTTTGTCCCTGTGGTGTAGGTACACCCACAGTGCTGTTAGGGAGGGAGTTCCAGGATTTTGTCCCTGTGGTGTAGGTACACCCACAGTGCTGTTAGGGAGAGAGTTCCAGGATTTTGTCCCTGTGGTGTAGGTACACCCACAGTTCTGTAAGAGAGGGAGGTTCAGGATTTTGTCCCTGTGGTGTAGGTACATCCACAGTGCTGTTAGGGAGGGAGTTCCAGGATTTTGTGCCTGTGGTGTTGGTGCACCCACAGTGCTGTTAGGGAGGGAGTTCCAGGATTTTGTCCCTGTGGTGTAGGTACACCCACAGTGCTGTTAGGGAGTGAGGTGCAGGATTTTGTCCCTGTGGTGTAGGTACACCCACAGTGCTGTTAGGGAGGGAGGTGCAGGATTTTGTCCCTGTGGTGTAGGTACACCCACAGTGCTGTTAAGGAGGGAGTTCCAGGATTTTGTCCCTGTGGTGTAGGTACACCCACAGTGCTGTTAGGGAGAGAGTTCCAGGATTTTGTCCCTGTGGTGTAGGTACACCCACAGTTCTGTTAGGGAGGGAGGTTCAGGATTTTGTCCCTGTGGTGTAGGTACATCCACAGTGCTGTTAGGGAGGGAGTTCCAAGAATTTGTCCCTGTGGTGTAGGTACACCCACAGTGCTGTTAGGGAGGGAGTTCCAGGATTTTGTCCCTGTGGTGTAGGTACACCCACAGTGCTGTTAGGGAGGGAGTTCCAGGATTTTTTCTGTGTGCTGTAGGTACACCCACAGTGCTGTTAGGGAGGCTCTTCCAGGATTTTGTCTCTGTGGTTTAGGTACACCCACAGTGCTGTTAGGGAGAGAGTTCCAGGATTTTGTCCCTGTGGTTTAGGTACACCCACAGTGCTGTTAGGGAGGCAGTTCCAGTATTTTGTCCTTGTGGTGTAGGTACACCCATAGTGCTGTTAGGGAGGGAGTTCCAGGATTTTGTCCCTGTGGTGTACGTACACCCACAGTGCTGTTAGGTAGGGAGTTCCAGGATTTTGTCCCCGTGGTGTAGGTATACTCACAGTGCTTTTAGGGAGGGAGTTCCAGGATTTTGTCCCTGTGGTATAGGTACACACACAGCGCTGTTAGGGAGGAGTTCCAGGATTTTGTCGTGTGGTGTAGGTACACCCACAGTGCTATTAGGGAGGGCGTTCCAGTATTTTGTTCCTGTGGTGTAGGTACACCCACAGCGCTGTTAGGGAGGGAGTTCCAGGATTTGTCCCTGTGGTGTAGGTACACCCACAGTGCTGTTAGGGATGGAGTTCCAGGATTTTGACCCTGTGGTGTAGGTACACCCACAGTGCTGTTAGGGAGGGAGTTCCAGGATTTTGTCCCAGTGGTGTAGGTACACCTACAGCGCTGTTAGGGAGGAGTTCCAGGATTTTGTCGTGTGGTGTAAGTACACCCACAGTGCTGTTAGGGAGGGCGTTCCAGGATTTTGTCCCTGTGGTGTAGGTACACCCCCAGTGCCGTTAGGGATGGAGTTACAGGATTTTGTCCCTGTGGTGTAGGTACACCCACAGTGCTGTTAGGGAGTGAGTTCCAGGATTTTGTCCGTGTAATGTAGGTACACCCACTGCGCTGTTAGGGAGGGAGTTCCAGGATTTTGTCCCTGTGATGTCGCTACACCCACAGTGCTGTTAGGGAGGGAGTTCCAGGATTTTGTCCCGCGTGGTGTAGGTAGACCACAGTTCTGTAAGAGAGCGAGTTCCAGTATCTTGTCCGTGTGGTGTAGGTACAACAACTGTGCTGTTAGGGAGGGAGTTCCAGGAATTTGTCCTTGTGGTATAGATACACCCACAGTGCTGTTAGGGAGGCAGTTCCAGGATTTTGTCCTTGTGGTGTAGGTACACCCATAGTGCTGTTAGGGAGGGATTTCCAGGATTTTGTCCCTGTGGTGTACGTACACCCACAGTGCTGTTAGGTAGGGAGTTCCAGGATTTTATCCCCGTGGTGTAGGTACACCCACAGTGCTTTTAGGGAGGGAGTTCCAGGATTTTGTCCCTGTGGTATAGGTACACACACAGTGCTGTTAGGGAGGGAGTTCCAGGATTTTGTCCCAGTTGTGTAGGTACACATACAGCGCTGTTAGGGAGGAGTTCCAGGATTTTGTCGTGTGGTGTAGGTACACCCACAGTGCTGTTAGGGAGGGCCTTCCAGGATTTTGACCCGGTGGTGTAGGTACACCCACAGCGCTGTTAGGGAGGGAGTTCCAGGATTTCTCCCTGTGGTGTAGGTACACCCACAGTGCTGTTAGGGATGGAGTACCAGGATTTTGACCCTGTGGTGTAGGTACACCCACAGTGCTGTTAGGGAGGGAGTTCCAGGATTTTGTCCCAGTGGTGTAGGTACACCTACAGCGCTGTTAGGGAGGAGTTCCAGGATTTTGTCGAGTGGTGTAGGTACACCCACAGTGCTGTTAGGGAGGGCATTCCAGGATTTTGTCCCTGTGGTGTAGGTACACCCCCAGTGCCGTTAGGGATGGAGTTACAGGATTTTGTCCCTGTGGTGTACGTACACCCACAGTGCTGTTAGGGAGTGAGTTCCAGGATTTTGTCCGTGTGGTGCCGGTAAACCCACTGCGCTGTTAGGGAGGGAGTTCCAGGATTTTGTCCGTGTGGTGTGGGTGAACCCACAGTGCTGTTAGGGAGGGAGTTCCAGGATTTTGTCCCTGTGATGTCGCTACACCCACAGTGCTGTTAGGGAGGGAGTTCCAGGATTTTGTCCCGCGTGGTGTAGGTAGACCACAGTTCTGTTAGAGAGCGAGTTCCAGTATCTTGTCCGTGTGGTGTAGGTACACCCACTGTGCTGTTAGGGAGGGATTTCCAGGAATTTGTCCCTGTGGTGTAGATACACCCACAGTGCTGTTAGGGAGGGAGTTCCAGGAATTTGTCCCTGTGGTGTAGGTACACCCACAGTTCTGTTAGAGAGCGAGTTCCAGTATCTTGTCCGTGTGGTGTAGGTACACCCACTGTGCTGTTAGGGAGGGAGTTCCTGGAATTTGTCCCTGTGCTGTATGTACATCCACAGTGCTGTTAGGGAGGGAGTTCCAGGATTTTTTACCGTGTGGTGTAGGTACACCCACAGTGCTGTTAGGGAGAGGGTTGCAGGATTATGTCCCTGTGGTGTAGGTACACCCACAGTGCTGTTAGGGAGGGAGTTCCAGGATTTTGTCCCTGTGGTGTAGGTACACCCACAGTGCTGTTAGGGAGCGAGCTCCAGGATTATGTCCCTGTTGTGTAGGTACACCCACAGTGCTGTTAGGGAGGGTGATCCAGGATTTTGTCCCTGTGCTGTAGGTACACCCACAGTGCTGTTAGGGAGGGATATCCAGAATTTTGTCCCTGTGGTGTAGGTAGACGCACTGTGCTGTTACGGATGGTGTTCCAGGATTTTGACCCTGTGGTGTAGGTACACCCACAGTGCTGTTAGGGAGGGAGTTCCAGGATTTTGTCCCTGTGGTGTAGGTACACCCACAGTGCTGTTAGTTAGGGAGTTCCAGGGTTTTGTCTGTGTGGTGTAGGTACAACCCCAGTGCTGTTTGGGATGGGATTTCCAGGATTTCGTCCCTGTGGTGCAGGTACACCCACAGTGCTGTTAGGGAGGGAGTTCCAGGATTTTGTCCCTGTGGTGTAGCTACTCCCACAGTGCTGTTAGGGAGGGTATTCCAGGATTTTGACCCTGTGATGTAGGTACACCCACAGTGCTGTTAGGGAGGGAGTTCCAGGATTGTGTCCCTGTAGTGTAGGTACATCCACAGCGCTGTTAGGGAGGCAGTTCCAGGATTTTGTCCCTGTGGTGAAGGTACACCCACAGTGCTGCTAGGGAGGGAGTTGCAGGATTTTGTCCCTGTGCTGTAGGTACAACCACAGCGCTGTTAGGGAGTGAGTTCCAGTATTTTGTCCCAGTGGTGTAGGTACAGCCACAGTGCTGTTAGAGATGGAGTTCCAGTATTTTGTCCCTGTGGTGTAGGTACACCCACTGTGCTGTTAGGGAGGGAGTTCCGGGAATTTGTCCCTGTGGTGTAGATACACCCACAGTGCTGTTAGGGAGGGAGTTCCAGGAATTTGTCCCTGTGCTGTAGGTACATCCACAGTGCTGTTAGGGAGGGAGTTCCAGGATTTTTTACCGTGTGGTGTAGGTACACCCACAGTGCTGATAGGGAGGGATTTGCAGGATTTTGACCCTGTGGTGTAGGTACACCCACAGTGCTGTTAGGGATTTAGTTTCTGGATTTTGTCTGTGTGGTGTAGGTGCACCCACAGTGCTGTTAGGGAGGGACTTCCAG
Organism: Isurus oxyrinchus; assembly: GCA_026770705.1. Taxonomy (NCBI): domain Eukaryota; kingdom Metazoa; phylum Chordata; class Chondrichthyes; order Lamniformes; family Lamnidae; genus Isurus; species Isurus oxyrinchus. Next base: position 60,779 of record JANJGN010002045.1, read on the forward strand.
GATTTTGTCCCTGTGGTGTAGGTACACCCGCAGTGCTGTTAGGGAGGGTGTTCCAGTATTTTGTCCCTGTGGCGTAGGTACACCCACAGTTCTGTTAGAGAGGGATTTCCAGGATTTTGTCTGAGTGGTGTAGGTACACCCACAGTGCTGTTAGAGAGGGAGTTCCAGGATTTTGTCCCTGTGGTGTAGGTACACCCACAGTGCTGTTAGGGAGGGAGTTCCAGGATTTTGTCCCTGTGGTGTAGGTACACACATAGTGCTGTTAGGGAGGGAGTTCCAGGATTTTGTCCCTGTGGTGTAGGTACACCCACAATTCTGTTAGAGAGGGATTTCCAGGATTTTGTCTGAGTGGTGTAGGTACACCCACAGTGCTGTTAGGGAGGGAGTTGCAGGATTTTGTCCCTGCTGTGTAGGTACACCCACAGCGCTGTTAGGGAGGGATTTCCAGGATTTTTCTGTGTGGTGTAGGTACACCCACAGTGCTGTTATGGAGGGAGTTCCTGGATTTTGTGCGTGTGGTGTAGGTACACCCACAGTGCTGTTAGGGAGAGGGTTCCAGGATTTTGTCCCTGTGGTGTAGGTACACCCACATTGCTGTTAGGGAGGGAGTTCCAGGATTTTGTCCCTGTGGTGTAGGTACACCCACAGTGCTGTTAGGGAGGGAGTTCCAGGATTTTGTCCCTGTGGTGTAGGTACACCCACAGTGCTGTTAGGGAGGGAGTTCCAGGATTTTGTCCCTTTGGTGTAGTTGCACCCACAGTGCAGTTAGAGAGGGAGTTCCAGGATTTTGTCCCTGTGGTGTACGTACACCCACAGTGCTGTTAGGGAGGGAGTTCCAGGATTTTGTCCCTGTGGTGTAGGTACACCCACAGTGCTGTTAGGGAGGGAGTTCCAGGATTTTGTCCCTTTGGTGTAGGTACACCCACAGTGCTGTTAGGGAGGGAGTTCCAGGAATTTGTCCCTGTGGTGTAGATACACCCACAGTGCTGTTAGGGAGGGAGTTCCTGGAATTTGTCCCTGTGCTGTAGGTACATCCACAGTGCTGTTAGGGAGGGAGTTCCAGGATTTTTTACCGTGTGGTGTAGGTACACCCACAGTGCTGTTAGGGAGAGGGTTCCAGGATTATGTCCCTGTGGTGTAGGTACACCCACAGTGCTGTTAGGGAGGGAGTTCCAGGATTTTGTCCCTGTGGTGTAGGTACACCCACAGTGCTGTTAGGGAGGGAGCTCCAGGATTATGTCCCTGTTGTGTAGGTACACCCACAGTGCTGTTAGGGAGGGTGATCCAGGATTTTGTCCCTGTGGTGTAGGTACACCCACAGTGCTGTTAGGGAGGGATATCCAGAATTTTGTCCCTGTGGTGTAGGTAGACGCACTGTGCTGTTACGGATGGTGTTCCAGGATTTTCACCCTGTGGTGTAGGTACACCCACAGTGCTGTTAGGGAGGGAGTTCCAGGATTTTGTCCCTGTGGTGTAGGTACACCCACAGTGCTGTTAGTTAGGGAGTTCCAGGGTTTTGTCTGTGTGGTGTAGGTACAACCCCAGTGCTGTTTGGGGTGGGATTTCCAGGATTTTGTCCCTGTGGTGCAGGTACACCCACAGTGCTGTTAGGGAGGGAGTTCCAGGATTTTGTCCCTGTGGTGTAGCTACTCCCACAGTGCTGTTAGGGAGGGTGTTCCAGGATTTTGACCCTGTGATGTAGGTACACCCACAGTGCTGTTAGGGAGGGAGTTCCAGGATTGTGTCCCTGTAGTGTAGGTACATCCACAGCGCTGTTAGGGAGGCAGTTCCAGGATTTTGTCCCTGTGGTGTAGGTACACCCACAGTGCTGTTAGGGAGGGAGTTGCAGGATTTGTCCCTGTGCTGTAGGTACAACCACAGCGCTGTTAGGGAGTGAGTTCCAGTATTTTGTCCCAGTGGTGTAGGTACAGCCACAGTGCTGTTAAAGATGGAGTTCCAGTATTTTGTCCCTCTGGTGTAGGTACACCACAGTTCTGTTAGAGAGCGAGTTCCAGTATCTTGTCCGTGTGGTGTAGGTACACCCACTGTGCTGTTAGGGAGGGAGTTCCAGGAATTTGTCCCTGTGGTGTAGATACACCCACAGTGCTGTTAGGGAGGGAGTTCCAGGATTTTGTCCCTGTGGCGTAGGTACACCCACAGTGCTGTTAGGGAGGGAGTTCCAGGATTTTGACCCTGTGGTGTAGGTACACCCACAGTGCTGTTAGGGAGGGAGTTCCAGGAATTTGTCCCTGTGCTGTAGGTACATCCACAGTGCTGTTAGGGAGGGAGTTCCAGGATTTTTTACCGTGTGCTGTAGGTACACCCACAGTGCTGTTTGGGAGGGAATTCCAGGATTTTCTCCGTGTGCTGTAGGTACACCCACAGTGCTGTTAGTGAGGGAGTTCCAGGATTTTGACCCTGTGGTGTAGGTACACCCACAGTGCTGTTAGGGAGGGAGTTCCAGGATTTTGTCCCTGTGGTGTAGGTACACGCACAGTGCTGTTAGGGAGGGAGTTCCAGGATTTTGTCCCTGTGGTGTAGGTACACCCACAGTGCTGTTAGGGAGGGAGTTCCAGGATTTTGTCCCTGTGGTGTAGGTACACACACAGTGCTGTTAGGGAGGGAGTTCCAGGATTTTGTCCCTGTGGTGTAGGTACACCCACAGTGCTGTTAGGGAGGGAGTTCCAGGATTTTGTCCCTGTGGTGTAGGTACACCCACAGTGCTGTTAGGGAGTGAGTTCCAGGATTTTGTCCCTGTGGTGTAGGTACACCCACAGTGCTGTTAGGGAGGGAGTTCCAGGATTTTGTCCCTGTGGTGTAGGTACACCCACAGTTCTGTTAGAGAGGGATTTCCAGGATTTTGTCTGAGTGGTGTAGGTACACCCACAGTGCTGTTAGGGAGGGAGTTGCAGGATTTTGTCCCTGCTGTGTAGGTACACCCACAGCGCTGTTAGGGAGGGATTTCCAGGATTTTTCTGTGTGGTGTAGGCACACCCACAGTGCTGTTAGGGAGGGAGTTCCAGGATTTTGTCCCTGTGGTGTTGCTTCACCCACAGTGCTGTTAGGGAGGGAGTTCCAGGATTTTGTCCCTGTGGTGTAGGTACACCCACAGTGCTGTTAGGGAGGGAGTTCCAGGGTTTTGACCCTGTGGTGTAGGTACACCCACAGTGCTGTTAGGGAGGGAGTTCCAGGATTTTGTCCCTGTGGTGTAGGTACACCCACAGTGCTGTTAGGGAGGGAGTTCCAGGATTTTGTCCCTTTGGTGTAGGTACACCCACAGTGCTGTTAGGGAGGGAGATCCAGGATTTTGACCCAGCGACAGTGAAGGAACGGCCGATATATTTCCAAGTCAGGATGTTGTGGGGCTTGGAGGGGAACTTCCAGGTGGTGGTGTCCCCATCTATCTGCTGCCCTTGTCCTTCTAGATGGTAGTGGTCGTGGGTTTGGAAGGTGCTGTCGAAGGAGCCTTGGTGAGTTGCTGCAGTGCATCTTGTAGATGGTACACACGCTGCTGCTGCTGTGCGTCGGTGGTGGAGGGAGTGAATGTGTGTGGATGGGGTGCTGATCAAGCGGGGCTGCTTTGTCCTGGACGGTGTCGAGCTTCTTGAGTGTTGAGGGAGCTGCACTCATCCAGGCTAGAGGGGAGTATCCCATCACACTCCTGACTTGTGCCTTGTAGATGGTGGACAGGCTTTGGGGATTCAGGTGATGAGTTACTCTCCGCAGGATTCCCAGCCTCTAACCTGCTCTTGCAGACACAGTATTTAGCAAACCACAGATACTGCAACGGTTCAAGAGGGCAGCTCACCACCACCTTCTCAAAGGGGACAGTTAGGGATGGGGGATAAATGCTGGACTCAGCCGCATCCCACTGAGAGATATTGAAACAAAAATATTCCCTGGATCGCGTGCAAGAGATTCTTTACTGTGACTGAATAACACAAAACTCACAAGGAGCCACCTTTTTCTATGAATTGATGCGAACTTCCCGGCACAACATGATCCACGGTGAGTGCTGGGATTGTGTGTGTATCCTGGCAGGAGTGGGAACTCTCCCCTCCTGAACCCAGCCTCCCAGGGAGGTTCTACCAAGCACTGGGATGGTGGGAGGTGATGGAGATGAATTAGCCTCTCACCGAAACGAACGGGGATCCGCTTTCCAGTCCCGGTGAGACTGGCCTCAGAAATGCTCTTTCACATTCACTCACTGCTTTCCGTGTAGCAGGTGAATCACCCGACCAGACACTGTTTCCAGTGCGTGAGAGAGACATACGTCAAACACTGGCCATGAGGCTCTGTTTATAGCCCTGGCTGAGGTGAGCCCTTGCCTGGAATTGATAAAGAGGTTTATGTGGGAGGTGGATATTAAACTCCACAAAGCCAATTCTCCGAACTAAACCCCCCCCCCCCACCGCCCCACCAGAAATCTCCCCTGTAGTCGGCCTCCAATCCCACTCCTGTGCCTCTCTGTTGCTAGGGTTCAGTCACCCCCTTCCCCAACTCCTGGGGGAGAGAGAGAGGCCCCACACCCACATTGTGACCAAACACATGTGGTTAAAAACCCAGCCCCTTCCAGCTGTTTCTGTCCCTTTGACGCAGGCACTGCTGATGGGAGCTCCGAAGGGTCTTGAGGTGGTGTCAGTGGACAGTCTCTGTTTCACTGCAGTAAAGCAGAGCGGCCAAAGCAACGGCCTTAAACACAAGGAACGTTGTAGACTTGCATGGACTGAAGCAGCCCCATGTCCAAATGCAGCAAGACCTGGACAATATCCAGACTCGGGGCTGACAAGTGGCAAGTAACATTCACACCACACAAGAGCCAGGCAATGAGCATCTCCAACAAGAGAGAATCCAACCATCGTCTCCTTGATGTTCAATGTCATTACCATCACTGAATCCCCCACTGTCAACATCCTGGGGGTTACCATTGACCAGGAACTGAACTGGGACCAGCCATATAAACACTGTGGCTACAAGAGCAGGTCAGAGGCTGGGAATCCTGCGGAGAGTCACTCACCTCCTGACTCCCCAAAGCCTGTCCACCATCTACAAGGCACAAGTCAGGAGTGTGATGGGATACTCCCCACTTGCCTGGATGAGTGCAGCTCCCACAACACTCAAGAAGCTCGACACCGTCCAGGACAAAGCAGCCCCGCTTGATCAGCCCCCCATCCACAAACATTCACTCCCTCCACCACCGACGCACAGTAGCAGCAGTGTGTGTACCATCTACAAGATGCACTGCAGCAACTCACCAAGGCTCCTTCGACAGAACCTTCCAAACCCACGACCACTACCATCTAGAAGGACAAGGGCAGCAGATAGATGGGAACACCACCACCTGGAAGTTCCCCTCCAAGTCACTCACCATCCTGACATGGAAATATATCATCGTTCCTTCACTGTCGCTGGGACAAAATCCTGGAACTCCCTCCCTAACAGCACTGTGGGTGTACGTACACCACAGGGACAAAATCCTGGATCTCCCTCCCTAACAGCACTGTGGGTGTACCTACACCACAGGGACAAAATCCTGGAACTCCCTCCCTAACAGCAGCACTGTGCGTGTACCTACACCACAGGGACAAAATCCTGGAACTCCCTCCCTAACAGCACTGTGGGTGTACCTACACCACACAGACAAAATCCTGGAACACCCTCCCTAACAGCACTGTGGGTGTACCTACACCACTGGGACAAAATCCTGGAACTCCCTCCCTTACAGCACTGTGGGAGTACCTACACCACAGGGACAAAATCCTGGAACTCCCTCCCTAACAGCACTGTGGGTGTACCTACACCACAGGGACGAAATCCTGGAACTCCCTCCCTAACAGCACTGTGGGTGTACCTACAACACAGGGACAAAATTCTGGAAATCCGTCCCTAACAGCACTGTGGGTGTACCTACACCATGGGGACAAAATCCTGGAACTGCCTCCCTAACAGCACTGTGAGTGTAACTACGCCACAGGGACAAAATCCTGGAACTCCCTCCCTAACAGCACTTTGGGTGTACCTGCACCACATGGATAAAATCCTGGAACTCCCACGCTAACAGCACGGTGGGTGTACCTACACCACAGTGACAAAATCCGGGAACTCCCTCCCTAACAGCACTGTGGGTGTACCTACACTACATGCACAAAATCCTGGAACTCCCACCCTAACAGCACTGTGGGTGTACCTACACCACATGGACAAAATCCTGTAACTCCATCCCTAACTGCACTGTGGGTATCTCTACACCACAGGGACAAAATCCTGGAACTCCCTCCCCAACAGCACTGTGTGTGTACCTACACCACAGGGACAAAATCCTGGAACTCTCTCCCTAACAGCACTGTGGGTGTACCTACACCACAGGGACCAAATCCTGTAACTCCCTCCCTAACAGCACTGTGGGTGTACCTACACCACAGGGACAAAATCCTGGAACTCCCTCCCTAACAGCACTGTGGGTGTACCTACACCACAGGGACAAAATCCTGGAACTCCCTCCCTAACAGCACTGTGGGTGTACCTACACCACAGTGACAAAATCCTGGAACTCCATCCCTAACAGCACTGTTGTTGTACCTACACCACAGGGACAAATTCCTGCAACTCCCTCCCTTACAGCACTATGCTGCTAGGGCAGGAGTTCCAGGATTTTGTCGCTGTGGTGTAGGTACACCCACAGTGCTGTTAGGGAGGGAGTTCCAGGATTTTGACCCAGCGACAGTGAAGGAACGGCCGATATATTTCCAAGTCAGGATGTTGTGGGGCTTGGAGGGGAACTTCCAGGTGTTGTTGTTCCCATCTATCTGCTGCCCTTGTCCTTCTGGATGGTAGTGGTCGTGGGTTTGGAAGGTGCTGTTGAAGGAGCCTTGGTGAGTTGCTGCAGTGCATCTTGTAGATGGTACACACACTGCTGCTACTGTGCGTCGGTGGTGGAGGGAGTGAATGTTTGTGGATGGGGTGCTGATCAAGCGGGGCTGCTTTGTCCTGGATGGTGTCGAGCTTCTTGAGTGTTGTGGGAGCTGCGCTCATTCAGGCAAGTGGGGAGTATTCCATCACACTCCTGACTTGTGCCTTGTAGATGGTGGACAGGCTTTGGGGATTCAGGAGGTGAGTTACTCTCCGCAGGATTCCCAGCCTCTGACCTGCTCTTGCAGACACAGTACTTAGCAAACCACAGATACTGCAACGGTTCAAGAGGGCAGCTCACCACCAGCTTCTCCAAGGGGGCAGTTAGGGATGGGGGATAAATGCTGGACTGAGCCGCATCCCACTGAGAGATATTGAAACAGAAATATTCCCTGGATCGCGTGCAAGAGATTCTTTACTGTGACTGAATAAGACAAAACTCACAAGGAGCAGCCTTTTTCTATGAAGTGATGCGAACAACCCGGCACAACATGATCCACGGTGAGTGTTGGGATTGTGAGTGTATCCTGGCAGGAGTGGGAACTCTCCCCTCCTGAACCCAGCCTCCCAGGGAGGTTCTGCCAAGCACTGGGATGGTGGGAGGTGATGGACATGAATTAGCCTCTCACCGAAACGAACGGGGATCCGCTTTCCAGTCCCGGTGAGACTGGCCCCAGAAATGCTCTTTCACATTCACTCACTGCTTTCCATGTAGCAGGTGAATCACCCGACCAGACACTGTTTCCAGTGCGTGAGAGAGACATACGTCACACACTGGCTATGAGGCTCTGTTTATAGCCCTGGTTGAGGTGAGCCCTCGCCTGGAATTGATAAAGAGGTTTATGTGGGAGGTGGATATTAAACTCCACAAAGCCAATTCTCCGAACTAAAACACCCCCACCGCCCCACCAGAAATCTCCCCCGCAGTCGTCCTCCAATCCCGCTCCTGTGCCTCTCTGTTGCTCGGGTTCAGTCACCCCCTTCCCCAACTCCTGGGGGAGAGAGAGAGGGGCCCCACGCCCACATTGTGACCAGCCACATGTGTGGTTAAAAACCCAGCCCCTTCCAGCTGTTTCACTCCCTTTGACGCAGGCACTGCTGATGGGAGCTCCGAAGGGTCTTGAGGTGGTGTCAGTGGACAGTCTCTGTTTCACTGCAGTAGAGCAGAGTGGCCAAAGCAACGGCCTTAAACACAAGGAACGTGGTTGACTTGCATGGACTGAAGCAGCCCCATGTCCAAATGCAGCAAGACCTGGACAATATCCAGACTCGGGGCTGACAAGTGGCAAGTAACATTCACACCACACAAGAGCCAGGCAATGACCATCTCCAACAAGAGAGAATCCAACCATTGTCTCCTTGATGTTCAATGTCATTACCATCACTGAATCCCCCACTATCAACAACCTGGGGGTTACCATTGACCAGAAACTGAACTGGGACCAGCCATATAAATTCTGTGGCTACAAGAGCAGGTCAGAGGCTGGGAATCCTGCAGAGAGTCACTCACCTCCTGACTCTCCCAAAGCCTGTCCACCATCTACACCCAGAGGGCTTTTAGGGAGGGAGTTCCAGGATTTTGTCCCTGTGGTGTAGGTACACCCACAGTGCTGTTAGGGAGGGAGTTCCAGGATTTTGTCCGTGTGGTGTAGGTACACCCACAGTGCTGTTAGGGAGGGAGTTCCAGGATTTTGTCCATGTGGTGTAGGTACACCCACAGCGCTGTTAGGGAGCGAGTTCCAGGATTTTGTCTGTGTGGTGTAGGTACACCCACAGCGCTGTTAGGGAGCGTGTTCCAAGATTTTGTCCCGGTGGTGTAGGTACACCCACAGTGCTGTTAGGGATGGAGTTCCAGGATTTTGTCCATGTGGTGTAGATACACCCACAGTGCTGTTAGGGGGGGAGTTCCAGGATTTTGTCCGTGTGGTGTAGGTACACCCACAGTGCTGTTAGGGAGGGAGTTCCAGGATTTTGTCCGTGTGGTGTAGGTACACCCACAGTGCTGTTAGGGAGGGAGTAACAGGATTTTGTCCCTGTGGTGTAGGTACACACACAGGGCTGTTAGGGAGGGAGTTCCAGGATTTTGTCCCTGTGGTGTAGGTACACCCACAGTGCTGTTAGGGAGGTAGTTCCAGGATTTTGTCCCGCGTGGTGTAGGTACACCCACAGCACTGTTAGGGAGGGAGTTCCAGGATTTTGTCCCTGTGGTGTAGGTACACCCACAGTGCTGTAAGGGATGGAGTACAGGATTTTGACCCAGTGACACTGAATGAATGTCCGATATATTTCCAAGTCAGGCTGGTGAATGACTTGGAGGGGAACTTCCAGGTGGTGGTGTTCCCATTTATCTGCTGCCCTTGTCCTTCTAGATGGTAGTGGTCGTGGGTTTGGAAGGTGCTGTTGAAGCAGCCTTGGAGAGTTTCTGCGGTGCATCTTGTAGATGGTACACACACTGCTGCTACTGTGCGTCGGTGGTGGAGGGAGTGAATGTTTGTGGATGGGGGGCTGATCAAGCGGGGCTGCTTTGTCCTGGATGGTGTCGAGCTTCTTGAGTGTTGTGGGAGCTGTGCTCATTCAGGCAAGTGGGGAGTATCCCATCACACTCCTGACTTGTGCCTTGTAGATGGTGGACAAACTTTGGGGAGTCAGGGTTACTCTCCGCAGTGTGTGACGTATGTCTCTCTCACGCACTGGAAACAGTGTCTGGTCGGGTGATTCACCTGCTACACGGAAAGCAGTGAGTGAATGTGAAAGAGCATTTCTGGGGCCAGTCTCACCGGGAATGGAAAGCGGATCCCCGTTCGTTTCGGTGAGAGGCTAATTCATCTCCATCACCTCCCACCATCCCAGTGCTTGGTAGAACCTCCTTGGGAGGCTGGGTTCAGGAGGGGAGAGTTCCCACTCCTGCCAGGATACACTCACAATCCCAGCACTCACCGTGGATCATGTTGTGCCGGGAAGTTCGCATCACTTCATAGAAAAAGGCGGCTCCTTGTGAGTTTTGTGTTATTCAGTCCCAGTAAAGAATCTCTTGCACGCGATCCAGGGAATAATTCTGTTTCAATATCTGTCAGTGGGATGGGGCTGAGTCCAGCATTTATCCCCCATCCCTAACTGCCCCCTTTGAGAAGGTGGTGGTGAGCTGCCCTCTTGAACCGTTGCAGTATCTGTGGTTTGCTAAATACTGTGGCTACAAGAGCAGCTCAGAGGTTGGGAATCCTGCGGAGAGTAACTCACCTCCTGAATCCCCAAAGCCTGTTCACCATCTACAAGGCACAAGTCAGGAGTGTGATGGGATACTCCCCACTTGCCTGGATGAGTGCAGCTCCCACAACACTCAAGAAGCTCGACACCATCCAGGACAAAGCAGCCCCGCTTGATCAGCACCCCATCCACAAACATTCACTCCCTCCACCACCGACGCACAGTAGCAGCAGTGTGTGTACCATCTACAAGATGCACTGCAGCAACTCACCAAGGCTCCTTCAACAGCACCTTCCAAACCCACGACCACTACCATCTAGAAGGACAAGGGCAGCAGACACATGGGAACACCACCACCTGGAAGTTCCCCTCCAAGTCACTCACCATCCTGACTTGGAAATATATCGGCCATTCCTTCAAATTCGCTGGGTCAAAATCCTGGAACTCTCTCCCTAACAGCACTGTGGGTGTACCTACACCACAGGGACAAAATCCTGGAACTCCCTCCCTAACAGCACTGTGGGTGTACCTACACCACAGGGACAAAATCCTGCAGCTCCCTCCCTAACAGCGCTGTGCTGCTAGGGAAGCAGTTCCAGGATTTTGTCTCCGTGGTGTAGGTACACCCACAGTGCTGTTAGGGAGGGAGTTCCAGGATTTTGTCCCTGTGGTGTAGGTACACCCACAGTGCTGTTAGGGAGGGAGTTCCAGGATTTTGTCCCTGTGGTGTAGGTACACCCACAGTGCTGTTAGGGAGGGAGTTCCAGGATTTTGTCCCTGTGGTGTAGGTGCACCCACAGAGCTGTTAGGGAGGGACTTCCAGGATTTTGTCCCTGTGGTGTAGGTACACCCACAGTGCTGTTAGGGAGGGAGCTGCAGGATTTTGTCCCTGTGGTGTAGGTACACCCTCAGTGCTGTTAGGGAGGCAGTTCAAGTATTTTGTCCCTGTGGTGTCGGTACACCCACGGTGCTGTAAGGGAGGGAGTTCCAGGATTTTGTCCCGCGTGGTGTAGGTACACCCACAGTGCTGTTAGGGAGGGAGTGACAGGAAATTTGTCCCTGTGGTCTAGGTACACCCACAGCGCTGTTAGGGAGGGAGTTCCAAGATTTTGTCCGTGTGGTGTAGGTACCCCCACAGTGCTGTTAGGGAGGGATTTCCAGGATTTTGTCCGTGTGGTGTAGGTACACCCACAGTGCTTTTAGGGAGGGAGTTCCAGGATTTTGTCCCTGTTGTGCAGGTACACCCACAGTGCTGTTAGGGAGGGAGTTCCAGGATTGTGTCCCTGTGGTGTAGGTACACCCACAGTGCTGTTAGAGAGGGAGCTGCAGGATTTTGTCTGTGTGGTGTAGGTACACCCACAGTGCTGTTAGGGAGGCAGTTCAAGTATTTTGTCCCTGTGGTGTAGGTACACCCACAGTGCTGGTAGGGAGGGAGTTCCAGGATTTTGTCCGTGTGGTGTAGGTACACCCACAGTGCTTTTAGGGAGGGAGTTCCAGGATTTTGTCCCTGTTGTGTAGGTACACCCACAGCGCTGTTAGGGAAGGAGTTCCAGGATTTTGTCCCTGTGGTGTAGGTACACCCACAGTGCTTTTAGGGAGGGAGTTCCAGGATTTTGTCCCGCGTGGTGTATGTACACCCACGGTGCTGTAAGGGAGGGAGTTCCAGGATTTTGTCCCGCGTGGTGTAGGTACACCCACAGTGCTGTTAGGGAGGGAGTTACAGGAAATTTGTCCCTGTGGTGTAGGTACACCCACAGTGCTGTTAGGGAGGGAGTTACAGGAAATTTGTCCCTGTGGTGTAGGTACACCCACAGTGCTGTTAGGGAGGGAGTTACAGGAAATTTGTCCCTGTGGTGTAGGTACACCCACAGTGCTGTTAGGGAGGGAGTTCCAGGATTTTGTCCCTGTGGTGTAGGTACACCCACAACGCTGTTAGGGAGGGAGTTCCACGATTTTGTCCCTGTGGTGTAGGTACACCCACAGTGCTGTTAGGGAGGGAGTTCCAGGATTTTGTCGTGTGGTGTAGGTACACCCACAGTGCTGTTAGGGAGTGAGTTCCTGGATTTTGACCCAGTGACACTGAATGAATGTCCGATATATTTCCAAGTCAGGCTGGTGAGTGACTTGGAGGGGAACTTCCAGGTGGGGGTGTTCCCATCTATCTGCTGCCCTTGTCCTTCTAGATGGTAGCGGTTGTGGGTTTGGAAGGTGCTGTTGAAGGAGCCTTGGTGAGTTGCTGCAGTGCATCTTGTAGATGGTACACACGCTGCTGCTACTGTGCGTCGGTGGTGGAGGGAGTGAATGTTTGTGGAAGGGGTGCAGATCAAGCGGGGCTGCTTTGTCCTGGATGGTGTCGAGCTTCTTGAGTGTTGTGGGAGCTGCACTCATCCAGGCAAGTGAGGAGTATCCCATCACACTCCTGACTTGTGCCTTGTATATGGTGGACAGGCTTTGGGGAGTCAGGAGGTGAGTTACTCTCCGCAGGATTCCCAGCCTCTGACCTGCTCTTGTAGCCGCAGTATTTATATGGCTGGTCCCAGTTCAGTTCCTGGTCAATGGTAACCCCCAGGATGTTGATAGTGGGGGATTCAGTGATGGTAATGTCATTGAACATCAAGGAGACGATGGTTGGATTCTCTCTTGTTGGAGATGCTCATTGCCTGGCTCTTGTGTGGTGTGAATGTTACTTGCCACTTGTCAGCCCCGAGTCTGGATATTGTCCAGGTCTTGCTGCATTTGGACATGGGGCTGCTTCAGTCCATGCAAGTCAACAACGTTCCTTGTGTTTAAGGCCGTTGCTTTGGCCGCTCTGCTTTACTGCAGTGAAACAGAGACTGTCCACTGACACCACCTCAAGACCCTTCGGAGCTCCCATCTGCAGTGCCTGCGTCAAAGGGACAGAAACAGCTGGAAGGGGCTGGGTTTTTAACCACACATGTGGCTGGTCACAATGTGGGCGTGGGGCCTCTCACTCTCCCCCAGGAATTGGGGAAGGGGGTGACTGAACCCTAGCAACAGAGAGGCACAGGAGTGGGATTGGAGGCCGACTGCGGGGGAGATTTCTGGTGGGGCGGTGGGGGGGTGTTAGTTCGGAGAATTGGCTTTGTGGTTTTAAATCTCCACCTCCCACATAAACCTCTTTATCAAGTCCAGGCGAGGGCTCACCTCAACCAGGGCTATAAACAGAGCCTCATAGCCAGTGTGTGACTAATGGCACTCTCACGCACTGGAAACAGTGTCTGGTCGGGTGATTCACCTGCTACACGGAAAGCAGTGAGTGAATGTGAAAGAGCATTTCTGGGGCCAGTCTCACCGGGACTGGAAAGCGGATCCCCGTTCGTTTCGGTGAGGGGCTAATTCATCTCCATCACCTCCCACCATCCCAGTGCTTGGTAGAACCACCCTGGGAGGCTGGGTTCAGGAGGGGAGAGTTCCCACTCCTGCCAGGATACATTCACAATCTCAGCACTCACCGTGGATCATGTTGTGCCGGGAAGTTCGCATCACTTCACAGAAAAAGGCGTCTCCTTGTGAGTTTTGTGTTATTCAGTCACAGGAAAGATTCTCTTGCACGCGATCCAGGGAATATTTCTGTTTCAATATCTGTCAGTAGGATGGGGCTGAGTCCAGCATTTATCCCCCATCCCTAACTGCCCCCTTTGAGAAGGTGGTGGTGAGCTGCCCTCTTGAACCGTTGCAGTATCTGTGGTTTGCTAAATACTGTGGCTACAAGAGCAGCTCAGAGGCTGGGAATCCTGCGGAGAGTCACTAACTTCCTGACTCCCCAAAGCCTGTCCACCATCTACAAGGCACAAGTCAGGAGTGTGATGGGATACTCCCCACTTGCCTGGATGAGTGCAGCTCCCACAACACTCAAGAAGCTCGACACCGTCCAGGACAAAGCAGCCCGCTTGATCAGCACCCCATCCACAAACATTCACTCCCTCCACCACCGACGCACAGTAGCAGCAGTGTGTGTACCATCTACAAGATGCACTGCAGCAACTCACCAAGGCTCCTTCGACAGCACCTTCCAAACCCACGCCACTACCATCTAGAAGGATAAGGGCAGCAGACACATGGGAACACCACCACCTGGAATTTCCCCTCCAAGCCCCTCAACATACTGACTTGGAAATATATCGGCCATTCCTTGAAATTCGCTCGGTCAAAATCCTGGAACTCCCTCCCTAACAGCACTGTGGATGCACCTACACCACAGGGACAAAGTCCTGGAACTCCCTCCCTAACAGCACTGTGGGTGTACCTACACCACAGGGACAAAATCCTGCAAGTCCCTCCCTAACAGCACTGTGGGTGTACCTACACCACAGGGACAAAATCCTGCAAGTCCCTCCCTAACAGCACTGTGGGTGTACCTACACCACAGGGACAAAGTCCTGGAACTCACTCCCTAACAGCACTGTGGGTGTACATACACCACGGAGACAAAATCCTGGAACTCCTTCCCTAGCAGCACAGCGCTGTTAGGGACGGAGTTCCAGGATTTTGTCCCTGTGGTGTAGGTACACCCACAGTGCTGTTTGGGAGGGAGTTCCAGGATTTTATCCCTGTGGTGTAGGTACACCCACAGTGCTGTTAGGGAGGCAGTTCCAGGATTTTGTCCCAGAGGTGTAGGTACACCCACAGTGCTGTTAGGGATGGAGTTCCAGGATTTTGTCCCTGTGGTGTAGGTACACCCACAGTGCTGTTAGGGAGGGAGTTCCAGGAGTTTGTCTGTGTGGTGTAGGTACACCCACAGTGCTGTTAGGGAGGGAGTTCCAGGATTTTGTCCCTGTGGTGTAGGTACACCCACAGTGCTGTTAGGGAGGGAGTTCCAGGAATTTATCCCTGTGGTGTAGGTAGATCCACAGTGCTGTTAGGGAGGGAGTTCCAGGATTTTGTCCCTGTGGTGTAGGTACACCCACAGTGCTGTTAGGGAGGGATTTCCAGGATTTTGTCCGTGTGGTGTAGGTACACCCACAGTGCTGTTAGGGAGGGAGTTGCAGGATTTTGTCCCTGTGGTGTAGGTACACCCACAGTGCTGTTAGAGAGGGAGTTCCAGGATTTTGTCCCTGTGGTGTAGGTACACCCACAGTGCTGTTTGGGAGGGAGTTCCAGGATTTTATCCCTGTGGTGTAGGTACACCCACAGTGCTGTTAGGGAGGCAGTTCCAGGATTTTGTCCCAGAGGTGTAGGTACACCCACAGTGCTGTTAGGGATGGAGTTCCAGGATTTTGTCCCTGTGGTGTAGGTACACCCACAGTGCTGTTAGGGAGGGAGTTCCAGGAGTTTGTCTGTGTGGTGTAGGTACACCCACAGTGCTGTTAGGGAGGGAGTTCCAGGATTTTGTCCCTGTGGTGTAGGTACACCCACAGTGCTGTTAGGGAGGGAGTTCCAGGAATTTATCCCTGTGGTGTAGGTAGATCCACAGTGCTGTTAGGGAGGGAGTTCCAGGATTTTGTCCCTGTGGTGTAGGTACACCCACAGTGCTGTTAGGGAGGGATTTCCAGGATTTTGTCCGTGTGGTGTAGGTACACCCACAGTGCTGTTAGGGAGGGAGTTCCAGGATTTTGTCCCTGTGGTGTAGGTACACCCACAGTGCTGTTAGGGAGAGAGTTCCAGGATTTTGTCTGTGTGGTGTAGGTACACCCACAGTGCTGTTAGGGAGGGAATTCCTGGATTTAGTCCCTGTGATGTAGGTACACCCACAGTGCTGTTAGAGAGAGAGTTCCAGTATTTTGTCCCTGTGGTGTTGGGACACCCACAGTTCTGTTAGAGAGGGAGTTCCAGGATTTTGTCCCTCTGGTGTAGGTACACCCACAGTGCTGTTAGAGAGGGAGTTCCAGGATTTTGTCCCTCTGGTGTAGGTACACCCACAGTGCTGTTAGGGCGGGAGTTGCATGGTTTTGTCCCTGTGGTGTAGGTACACCCACAGTGCTGTAAGGGAGGGAGTTCCAGGATTTTGTCCTTGTGGTGTAGGGACACCCACAGTTCTGTTAGAGAGGGAGTTCCAGGATTTTGACCCTCTTGTGTAGGTACACCCACAGTGCTGTTAGAGAGGGAGTTGCAGGGTTTTGTCCTTGTGGTGTAGGTTCACCCACAGTGCCGTAAGGGAGGGTGTTCCAGGATTTTGTCCCTGTGGTGTTTGTTCACCCACAGTGCTGTTAGGGAGGGTGTTCCAGGATTTTGTTCCTGTGGTGTAGGTACACCCACACCGCTGTTATGAAGGGATCTCCAGGATATTGTCCCTGTGGTGTAGGTACACCCACAGTGCTGTTAGGGAGGGAGTTCCAGGATTTTGTCCCTGTGGTGTAGGAACAGCCACAGTGCTGTTGGACAGGGAGTTCCAGTACTTTCTCCCTGTGGTGTAGGTACACCCACAGTTCTGTTAGAGAGCCAGTTCCAGGATTTTGTCCCTCTGGTGTAGGTACACCCACAGTGCTGTAAGAGAGGGAGTTGCAGGATTTTGTCCCTGTGGTGTAGGTACACCCACAGCGCTGTTAGGGAGGGAGTTCCGGTATTTTGTCCCTGTGGTGTAGATACATCCACAGTGCTGTTATGGATGGAGTTCCAGGATTTTGTCCCTGTGGTGTAGGTCCCCCCACAGTGCTGTTCAGGAGGGACTTCCAGGATTTTGTCTGTGTGGTGTAGGTACACCCACAGTGCTGTTAGGGAGGGAGTTCCAGGATTTTGTTCCTGTGGTGTAGGTACTCCCACAGTGCTGTTAGGGAGGGATTTCCTGGATTTTATCCTTGTGGTGTAGGTACACCCACTGTGCTGTTAGGTAGGGAGTTACAGGATTTTGTCCCTGTGGTGTAGGTACACCCACAGTGCTGTTAGGGAGGGAGTTCCAGGATTTTGTCCCTGTGGTGTAGGAACACCCACAGCGCTGTTAGGGAGGGAGTTCCAGGATTTTGTCCCTGTGGTGTAGGTACACCCTGACTGCTGTTAGGGTGCGAGTTCCAGGATTTTGTCCCTGTGGTGTAGGTACACCCACAGTGCTGTTAGGGAGGGAGTTGCAGGATTTTGTCCCTGTGGTGTAGGTACACCCACAGTGCTGTTCGGGAGGGAGTTCCAGGATTTTGTCCCTGTGGTGTAGGTAAACCCACAGTGCTGATAGGGAGGGATTTGCAGGATTTTGACCCTGTGGTGTAGGTACACCCACAGTGGTGTTCGGGATGGAGTTCCAGGATTTTGTCTGTGTGGTGTAGGAACACCCACAGCACTGTTAGGGAGGGAGTTCCAGGAATTTATCCCTGTGGTGTAGGTAGATCCACAGTGCTGTTAGGGAGGGAGTTCCAGGAGTTTGTCCCTGTGGTGTAGCTACACCCACAGTGCTGTTAGGGAGGGATTTCCAGGATTTTGTATGTGTGGTGTAGGTACACCCACAGTGCTGTTAGCGAGGGAGTTCCAGGATTTTCTCCCTGTGGTGCAGGTACACCCACAGTGCTGTTATGGAGGGAGTTCCAGGATTTTGTCCCTGTGGTGTAGGTACACCCACAGTGCTGTTAGGGAGGGATTTCCAGGATTTTGTCTGTGTGGTGTAGGTACACCCACAGTGCTGTTAGGGAGGGAGTTCCAGGATTTTGTCCGTGTGGTGTAGGTACACCCACTGTGCTGTTAGGGAGAGAGTTCCAGGATTTTGTCTGTGTGGTGTAGGTACACCCACAGTGCTGTTAGGGAGGGAATTCCAGGATTTAGTCCCTGTGGTGTAGGTACACCCACAGTGCTGTTCGAGAGGGAGTTCCAGTATTTTGTCCCTGTGGTGTTGGGACACCCACAGTTCTGTTAGAGAGGCAGTTCCAGGATTTTGTCCCTCTGGTGTAGGTACACCCACAGTGCTGTTAGAGAGGGAGTTCCAGGATTTTGTCCCTCTGGTGTAGGTACACCCACAGTGCTGTTAGGGCGGGAGTTGCATGGTTTTGTCCCTGTGGTGTAGGTACACCCACAGTGCTGTTAGGGAGGGAGTTCCAGGATTTTGTCCTTGTGGTGTAGGGACACCCACAGTTCTGTTAGAGAGGGAGTTCCAGGATTTTGACCCTCTTGTGTAGGTACACCCACAGTGCTGTTAGGGAGGGAGTTGCAGGGTTTTGTCCCTGTGGTGTAGGTACACCCACAGTGCTGTTAGGGAGGGTGTTCCAGGATTTTGTCCCTGTGGTGTTTGTTCACCCACAGTGCTGTTAGGGAGGGTGTTCCAGGATTTTGTTCCTGTGGTGTAGGTACACCCACACCGCTGTTATGAAGGGATCTCCAGGATATTGTCCCTGTGGTGTAGGTACACCCACAGTGCTGTTAGGGAGGGAGTTCCAGGATTTTGTCCCTGTGGTGTAGGAACAGCCACAGTGCTGTTGGACAGGGAGTTCCAGTTCTTTCTCCCTGTGGTGTAGGTACACCCACAGTTCTGTTAGAGAGCCAGTTCCAGGATTTTGTCCCTCTGGTGTAGGTACACCCACAGTGCTGTAAGAGAGGGAGTTGCAGGATTTTGTCCCTGTGGTGCAGGCACACGCACAGTTCTGTTAGGGAGGGAGTTCCGGTATTTTGTCCCTGTGGTGTAGATACATCCACAGTGCTGTTAGGGAGGGATTTCCAGGATTTTATCCTTGTGGTGTAGGTACACCCACTGTGCTGTTAGGGAGGGAGTTACAGGATTTTGTCCCTGTGGTGTAGGTACACCCACAGTGCTGTTAGGGAGGGAGTTCCAGGATTTTGTCCCTGTGGTGTAGGAACACCCACAGCGCTGTTAGGGAGGGAGTTCCAGGATTTTGACCCTGTGGTGTAGGTACACCCACAGCGATGTTAGGGAGGGAGTTCCAGGATTTTGTCCCTGTGGTGTAGGTACACCCACAGTGCTGTTAGGGAGGGAGTTCCAGGCTTTTGTAGTGTGGTGTAGGTACACCCACAGCGCTGTTAGGGAGGGAGTTCCAGGATTTTGACCCAGCGACAGTGAAGGAACGATGATATATTTCCATGTCAGGATGGTGAGTGACTTGGAGGGGAACTTCCAGGTGGTGGTGTTTCCATCAATCTGCTGCCCTTGTCCTTCTAGATGGTAGTGGTCGTGGGTTTGGAAGGTGCTGTCGAAGGAGCCTTGGTGAGTTGCTGCAGTGCATCTTGTAGATGGTACACACACTGCTGCTACTGTGCGTCGGTGGTGGAGGGAGTGAATGTTTGTGGATGGGGGGCTGATCAAGCGGGGCTGCTTTGTCCTGGACGGTGTCGAGCTTCTTGAGTGTTGTGGGAGCTGCACTCATCCAGGCAAGTGGGGAGTATCCCATCACACTCCTGACTTGTGCCTTGTAGATGGTGGACAGGCTTTGGGGAGTCAGGAGGTGAGTTACTCTCCGCAGGATTCCCAGCCTCTGACCTGCTCTTGTAGCCACAGTATTTATATGGCTGGGTCCAGTTCAGTTCCTGGTCAATGGTCACCCCCAGGATGTTGACAGTGGGGGATTCAGTGATGGTAATGTCATTGAACATCAAGGAGACGATGGTTGGATTCTCTCTTGTTGGAGATGCTCATTGCCTGGCTCTTGTGTGGTGTGAATGTTACTTGCCACTTGTCAGCCCCGAGTCTGGATATTGTCCAGGTCTTGCTGCATTTGGACATGGGGCCGCTTCAGTCCATGCAAGTCAACAACGTTCCTTGTGTTTAAGGCCGTTGCTTTGGCCGCTCTGCTTTACTGCAGTGAAACAGAGACTGTCCACTGACACCACCTCAAGACCCTTCGGAGCTCCCATCAGCAGTGCCTGCGTCAAAGGGACAGAAACAGCTGGAAGGGGCTGGGTTTTTAACCACATGTGGCTGGTCACAATGTGGGTGTGGGGCCTCTCTCTCTCCCCCAGGAGTTGGGGAAGGGGGTGACTGAACCCTAGCAACAGAGAGGCACAGGAGTGGGATTGGAGGCCGACTGCAGGGGAGATTTCTGGTGGGGCGGTGGGGGGGGGTTTAGTTCGGAGAATTGGCTTTGTGGAGTTTAATATCCACCTCCCACATAAATCTCTTTATCAATTCCAGGCAAGGGCTCACCTCAACCAGGGCTATAAACAGAGCCTCATAGCCAGTGTGTGACTTATGGCTCTCTCACGCACTGGAAACAGTGTCTGGTTGGGTGATTCACCTGCTACACGGAAAGCAGTGAGTGAATGTGAAAGAGCATTTCTGGGGCCAGTCTCACCGGGACTGGAAAGCGGATCCCCGTTCGTTTTGGTGAGAGGCTAATTCATCTCCATCACCTCCCACCATCCCAGTGCTTGGTAGAACCTCCTTGGGAGGCTGGGTTCAGGAGGGGAGAGTTCCCACTCCTGCCAGGATACACACACAATGCCAGCACTCACCGTGGATCATGTTGTGACGGGAAGTTCGCATCACTTCATAGAAAAAGGTGGCTCCTTGTGAGTTTTGTGTTATTCAGTCACAGTAAAGAATCTCTTGCACGCGATCCAGGGAATATTTCTGTTTCAATATCGCTCAGTGGGATGCGGCTGAGTCCAGCATTTATCCCCCATCCCTAACTGCCCCCTTTGAGAAGGTGGTGGTGAGCTGCCCTCTTGAACCGTTGCAGTATCTGTGGTTTGCTAAATACTGTGTCTACAAGAGCAGGTCAGAGGCTGGGAATCCTGCGGAGAGTCACTCACCTCCTGACTCCCCAAAGCCTGTCCACCATCTACAAGGCACAAGTCAGGAGTGTGATGGGATACTCCCCACTTGCCTGAATGAGCACAGCTCCCACAACACTCAAGAGGCTCGACACCATCCAGGACAAAGCAGTCCCGCTTGATCAGCACCCCATCCACAAACATTCACTCCCTCCACCACCGACGCACAGTAGCAGCAGTGTGTGTACCATCTACAAGATGCACTGCAGGAACTCACCAAGTCTCCTTCGACAGCACCTTCCAAAACCACGACCACTACCATCTAGAAGGATAAGGGCAGCAGGTAGATGGGAACACCATCACCTGGAAGTTCCCCTCCAAGCCCCTCACCATCCTGACTTGGAAATATATCTGCCATTCCTTCACTGTCGCTGGGCCAAAATCCTGGAACTCCCTTTTTAACAGCACTGTGGGTGTACCTACGCCACGGAGACAAAATCCTGGAACTCCCTCCCTAACAGCAGTGTGGATGTACCTACACCACAGGGACAAAATCCTGGAACTCCCTCCCTTTCAGCACTGTGGGTGTATCTACACCACGGAGACAAAATCCTGGAACTCCTGCCCTAGCAGCACAGCGCTGTTAGGGAGGGAGTTGCAGGATTTTGTCCCTGTGGTGTAGGTACACCCACTGTGCTGTTAGGGAGGGAGTTCCAGGATTTTGTCCCTGTTGTGGAGGTACACACACGGTGCTGTAAGGGAGCAAGTTCCAGGATTTTGTCCCTGTGGTGTAGGTACACCCAGACTGCTGTTAGGGTGGGAGTTCCAGGATTTTGTCCATGTGTTGTCGGTACACCCACAGTGCTGTTAGGAAAGGATTTGCAGGATTTTGACCCTGTGGTGTAGGTACAATCACAGTGCTGTTAGGGATTGAGTTCCAGGATTTTGTCTGTGTGGTGTAGTTACACCCACATTTCTGTTTGGGAGGGAGTTCCAGGAGTTTTTCTGTGTGGTGTAGGTACAACCCCAGTGCTGTGAGTGAGGGATTTCCAGTATTTTGTCTGTGTGGTGTAGGTACACCCACAGTGCTGTTAGGGAGGGAGTTGCAGATTTTTGTCCCTGTGCTGTAGGTACAACGACAGTGATGTTAGGGAGGGAGGTGCAGGATTTTGTCCGTGTGGTGTAGGTACACCCACAGTGCTGTTAGGGAGGGAGTTCCAGGATTTTGTCCCTGTGGTGTAGGTACACCCACAGTTCTGTTAGAGAGGAAGTTGCAGGATTTTGTCCCAATGGTGTAGGTACACCCACAGTTCTGTTAGTGAGGGTGTTCCAGGATTTTGTCCCTGTGGTGTAGGTACACCCACAGTGCTGTTAGGGAGGGAGTTCCAGTATTTTGTCCCTGTGGTGTAGGTACACCCACAGCGCTGTTATGAAGGGAGTTCCAGGATTTTGTCCCCGTGGAGTAGGTAACCCCACAGTGCTGTTGAGGAGGGAGTTCCTGGATTTTGTCATGTGTGGTGTAGGTTCACCCACAGTGCTGTTAGGGAGTGAGATCCTGGATTTTGTCCCTGTGGTGTAGATACTCCCACAGTGCTGTTAGGGAGCGAGGTCCAGGATTTTGTCCCTGTTGTTTAGGTACTCCCACAGTGCTGTTCTGGAGGGTGTTCCAGCATTTTGTCCATGTGGTGTAGGTACACCCACAGTGCTGTTAGGGGGGGAGTTCCTGGATTTTTTCCCTGTTGTGTAGGTACACCCACAGCGCTGTTAGGGAGGGAGTTCCAGGATTTTGTCCCTGTGGTGTAGGTACACCCACAGTGCTGTTAGGGAGGGAGTTAAAGGATTTTGTCCCTGTGGTATAGGTACACCCACAGTGCTGTTAGGGCAGGAGTTCCAGGATTTTGTCCCTGTGGTGTAGCTACACCCACAGTGCTGTTAGGGAGGGAGTTCCAGGATTTTGTCCCTGTGGTGTAGGTACACCCACAGCGCTGTTAGGGAGGGACTTCCAGGATTTTGTCCGTGTGGTGTAGGTACACCCACAGCGCTGTTAGGGAGGCAGTTCCAGGATTTTATCCCTGTGGTGTAGGTACACCCACAGTGCTGTTAGGGAGGGAGTTCCTGGATTTTGACCCAGTGACACTGAATGAATGTCCGAGATATTTCCAAGTCAGGATGGTGAGTGACTTGGAGGGGAACTTCCAGGTGGTGGTGTTCCCATCTGTCTGCTGCCCTTATCCTTCTAGATGGTAGCGGTCGTGGGTTTGGAAGGTGCTGTCGAAGGAGCCTTGGTGAATTCCAGCAGTGCATCTTGTAGATGGTACACACGCTGCTGCTACTGTGCGTCGGTGGTGGAGGGAGTGAATGTCTGTGGATGGGGTGCTGATCAAGCGGGGCTGCATTGTCCTGGACGGTGTCGAGCTTCTTGAGTGTTGTGGGAGCTGCACACATCCAGGCAAGTGGGGAGTATCCCATCACACTCCTGACTTGTGCCTTGTAGATGGTGGACTGTCTTTGGGGAGTCAGGAGGTGAGTGACTCTCCGCAGGATTCCCAGCCTCTGACCTGCTCTTGTAGCCACAGTATTTATATGGCTGGTCCCAGTTCAGTTCCTGGTCAATGGTAACCCCCAGGATGTTGACAGTGGGGGATTCAGTGATGGTAATGTCATTGAACATCAAGGAGACGATGGTTGGATTCTCTCTTGTTGGAGATGGTCATTGCCTGGCTCTTGTGTGGTGTGAATGTTACTTGCCACTTGTCAGCCCCGAGTCTGGATATTGTCCAGGTCTTGCTGCATTTGGACATGGGGCTGCTTCAGTCCATGCAAGTCAACAACGTTCCTTGTGTTTAAGGCCGTTGCTTTGGCCACTCTGCTTTACTGCAGTGAAACAGAGACTGTCCACTGACACCACCTCAAGACCCTTCGGAGCTCCCATCAGCAGTGCCTGCGTCAAAGGGACAGAAACAGCTGGAAGGGGCTGTGTTTTTAACCACACATGTGGCTGGTCACAATGTGGGCGTGGGGCCTCTCTCTCCCCCAGGAGTTGGGGAAGGGGGTGACTGAACCCTAGCAACAGAGAGGCACAGGAGTGGGATTGGAGGCCGACTGCGGGGGAGATTTCTGGTGGGGCGGTGGGGGGGTGTTAGTTCGGAGAATTGGCTTTGTGGTTTTAAATATCCACCTCCCACATAAACCTCTTTATCAAGTCCAGGCGAGGGCTCACCTCAACCAGGGCTATAAACAGAGCCTCATAGCCAGTGTGTGACGTATGTCTCTCTCACGCACTGGAAACAGTGTCTGGTCGGGTGATTCACCTGCTACACGGAAAGCAGTGAGTGAATGTGAAAGAGCATTTCTGGGGCCAGTCTCACCGGGACTGGAAAGCGGATCCCCGTTCGTTTCGGTGAGAGGCTAATTCATCTCCGTCACCTCCCACCATCCCAGTGCTTGGTAGAACCTCCCTGGGAGGCTGGGTTCAGGAGGGGAGAGTTCCCACTCCTGCCAGGATACACTCACAATCTCAGCACTCACCGTGGATCATGTTGTGCCGGAAAGTTCGCATCACTTCATAGAAAAAGGCTGCTCCTTGTGAGTTTTGTGTTATTCAGTCACAGTAAAGAATCTCTTGCACGCGATCCAGGGAATATTTCTGTTTCAATATCTGTCAGTTGGGATGTGGCTGAGTCCAGCATTTATCCCCCATCCCTAACTGCCCCCTTTGAGAAGGTGGTGGTGAGCTGCTCTCTTGAACCGTTGCAGTATCTGTGGTTTGCTAAATACTGTGTCTGCAAGAGCAGGTCAGAGTCTGGGAATCCTGCGGAGAGTCACTCACCTCCTGACACCCCAAAGCCTGTCCACCATCTACACCCAGAGTGCTGTTAGGGAGGGAGTTCCAGGATTTTGTCCCTGTGGTGAAGGTACATCCACAGTGCTGATAGGGTGGAAGTTCCAGGATTTTGTCCATGTGGTGTAGGTACACCCACAGCGCTGTTAGTGAGGGAGTTCCAGGATTTTGTCCCTGTGGTGCAGGTACAACCAGACTGCTGTTAGGGTGGGAGTTCCAGGATTTTGTCCATGTGGTGTAAGTGCACCCACAGTGCTGATAGGGAGGGAGTTCCAGGATTTTGTCCCTGTGGTGTAGGTACACCCACAGTGCTGTTAGGGAGGGAGTTCCAGGATATTGTCCGTGTGGTGTAGGTACACCCACAGTGCTCTTAGGGAGGCAGTTCCAGGATTTTGTCCCTGTGGTGTAGGTACACCCACAGTGCTGTTAGGGAGGGAGTTGCAGGATTTTGTCCAGCGTGGTGTAGGTACACCCACAGTGCTGTTAGGCAAGGAGTTCCAGGATTTTGTCCCTGTGGTGTAGGTACACCCACAGCGCAGTAAGGGAGTGAGTTCCAGGATTTTGTCCCTGTGGTGTAGGTACACACCCAGTGCTGTTAGGGAGGGAGTTCCAGGATTTTGTCCCTGTGGTGTAGGTACAGCCACAGTGCTGTTAGGGAGGAAGTTCCAGGATTTTGTCCATGTGGTGTAGGTACACCCACAGCGCTGTTAGTGAGGGGGTTCCAGGATTTTGTCCCTGTGGTGTAGGTACACCCAGACTGCTGTTAGGGTGGGAGTTGCAGGATTTTGTCCATGTGGTGTAGGTACACCCACAGTGCTGATAGGGAGGGAGTTCCAGGATTTTGTCCCTGTGGTGTAGGTACACCCACAGTGCTGTTAGGGACGGAGTTCCAGGATATTGTCCGGGTGGTGTAGGTACACCCACAGTGCTGTTAGGGAGACAGTTCCAGGATTTTGTCCCTGTGGTGTAGGTACACCCCACAGCCCTGTTAGGGAGGGAGTTCCAGGATTTTGTCCCTGTGGTGTAGGTACACCCACAGTGCTGTTTGGGATGGATTTGCTGGATTTTGACCCTGTGGTGTAGGTACACCCACAGTGCTTTTAGGGAGGGAGTTCCAGGATTTTGTCTGTGTGGTGTAGGTACACCCACAGCGCTGTTAGGGAGCGAGTTCCAGGATTTTGTCTGTGTGGTGTAGGTACACCCACAGCGCTGTTTGGGAGCGAGTTCCAGGATTTTGTCCCTGTGGTGTAGGTACACGCACAGTGCTGTTAGGGAGGGAGTTCCAGGATTTTACTCTGTGGTGTAGGTACACCCACAGTGCTGTTAGGGAGGGAGTTACAGAAAATTTGTCCCTGTGGTGTAGGTCCACCCACAGTGTTGTTAGAGAGGGAGTTCCAGGATTTTACTCTGTGGTGTAGGTACACCCACAGTGCTGTTAGGGAGGGAGTTACAGGAAATTTGTCCCTGTGGTGTATGTACACCCACAGCGCTGTTAGGGAGGGAGTTTCAGGATTTTGTCCCTGTGGTGTAGGTACACCCACGGTGCTGTTAGGGAGGGAGTTCCAGGATTTTGTCGTGTGGTGAGTGCTGAGATTGTGCGTGTGTCCTGGCAGGAGTGGGAACTCTGCCCTCCTGAACCCAGCCTCCCAGGGAGGTTCTGCCAAGCACTGGGATGGTGGGAGGTGATGGGGATGAATTAGCCTCTCACCGAAACGAACGGGGATCCGCTTTCCAGTCCCGGTGAGACTGGCCCCAGAAATGCTCTTTCACATTCACTCACTGCTTTCCGTGTAGCAGGTGAATCACCCGACCAGACACTGTTTCCAGTGCGTGAGAGAGACATACGTCACACACTGGCTATAAGGCTCTGTTTATAGCCCTGGCTGAGGTGAGCCCTCGCCTGGAATTGATAAAGAGGTTTATGTGGGAGCTGGATATTAAACTCCACAAAGCCAATTCTCCGAAATTAACCCCCCCATCGCCCCACCAGAAATCTCCCCTGCAGTCGGCCTCCAATCCCACTCCTGTGCCTCTCTGTTGGTAGGGATCAGTCACCCCCTTCCCCAACTCCTGGGGGAGAGAGAGGCCCCACGCCCACATTGTGACCAGCCACATGTGTGGTTAAAAACCCAGCCCCTTCCAGCTGTTTCAGTCCCTTTGACGCAGGCACTGCTGATGGGAGCTCCGAAGGGTCTTGAGGTGGTGTCAGTGGACAGTCTCTGTTTCACTGCAGTAAAGCAGAGCGGCCAAAGCAACGGCCTTAAACACAAGGAACGTTGTTGACTTGCATGGACTGAAGCAGCCCCATGTCCAAATGCAGCAAGACCTGGACAATATCCAGACTCGGGGCTGACAAGTGGCAAGTAACATTCACACCACACAAGAGCCAGGCAATGAGCATCTCCAACAAGAGAGAATCCAACCATCGTCTCCTTGATGTTCAATGTCATTACCATCACTGAATCCCCCACTGTCAAC
This sequence comes from Isurus oxyrinchus, assembly GCA_026770705.1. Classification (NCBI taxonomy): domain Eukaryota; kingdom Metazoa; phylum Chordata; class Chondrichthyes; order Lamniformes; family Lamnidae; genus Isurus; species Isurus oxyrinchus. Next base: position 87,810 of record JANJGN010002045.1, read on the forward strand.
ATCCTGGGGGTGACCATTGACCAGGAACTGAACTGGGACCAGCCATATAAATACTGTGGCTACAAGAGCAGGTCAGAGGCTGGGAATCCTGCGGAGAGTCACTCACCTCCTGACTCCCCAAAGCCTGTCCACCATGTACACCCACAGCGCTGTTAGGGAGGGTGTTCCAGGATTTTGTCCCTGTGGTGTAGGTACACCCACAGTGCTGTTAGGGAGGGAGTTCCAGGATTTTGTCCCTGTGCTGTAGGTACACCCACAGTGCTGTTAGGGAGGGAGTTCCAGGATTTTGTCCCTGTGGTGAAGGTACATCCACAGTGCTGTTAGGGAGGAAGTTCCAGGATTTTGTCCATGTGGTGTAGGTACACCCACAGCGCTGTTAGTGAGGGAGTTCCAGGATTTTGTCCCTGTGGTGTAGATACACCCAGACTGCTGTTAGGGTGGGAGTTCCAGGATTTTGTCCATGTGGTGTAGGTACACCCAAAGTGCTGATAGGGAGGGAGTTCCAGGATATTGTCCGTGTGGTGTAGGTACACCCACAGTGCTGTTAGGGAGGCAGTTCCAGGATTTTGTCCCTGTGGTGTAGGTACACCCACAGTGCTGTTAGGGAGGGAGTTCCAGGATTTTGTCCCTGTGGTGTAGGTACACCCAAAGTGCTGTTAGGGAGGGAGTTGCAGGATTTTGTCCAGCGTGGTGTAGGTACACCCACAGTGCTGATAGGCAAGGAGTTCCAGGATTTTGTCCCTGTGGTGTAGGTACACCCACAGTGCAGTTAGGGAGTGAGTTCCAGGATTTTGTCCCTGTGGTGTAGGTACACCCACAGTGCTGTTAGGGAGGGAGTTCCTGGATTTTGTCCCTGTGGTGTAGGTACAGCCACAGTGCTGTTAGGGAGGAAGTTCCAGGATTTTGTCCATGTGGTGTAGGTACACCCACAGCGCTGTTAGTGAGGGAGTTCCAGGATTTTGTCCCTGTGGTGTAGATACACCCAGACTGCTGTTAGGGTGGGAGTTCCAGGATTTTGTCCATGTGCTGTAGGTACACCCAAAGTGCTGATAGGGAGGGAGTTCCAGGATTTTGTCCCTGTGATGTACGTACACCCACAGTGCTGTTAGGGAGACAGTTCCAGGATTTTGTCCCTGTGGTGTAGGTACACACACAGCGCTGTTAGGGAGGGAGTTCCAGGATTTTGTCCCTATGGTGTAGGTACACCCACAGCACTGTTAGGGAGGGAGTTCCAGGATTTTACTCTGTGGTGTAGGTACACCCACAGTGCTGTTAGGGAGGGAGTTACAGGAAATTTGTCCCTGTGGTGTAGGAACACCCACAGCGCTGTTAGGGAGGGAGTTTCAGAATTTTGTCCCTGTAGTGTAGGTACACCCACAGTGCTGTTAGGGAGGGAGTTCCAGGATTTTGTCGTGTGGTGAGTGCTGAGATTGTGAGTGTGTCCTGGCAGGAGTGGGAACTCTGCCCTCCTGAACCCAGCCTCCCAGGGAGGTTCTACCAAGCACTGGGATGGTGGGAGGTGATGGAGATGAATTAGCCTCTCACCGAAACGAACGGGGATCCGCTTTCCAGTCCCGGTGAGACTGGCCCCAGAAATGCTCTTTCACATTCACTCACTGCTTTCCGTGTAGCAGGTGAATCACCCGACCAGACACTGTTTCCAGTGCGTGAGAGAGACATACGTCACACATTGGCTATGAGGCTCTGTTTATTGCCCTGGCTGAGGTGAGCCCTCGCCTGGAATTGATAAAGAGGTTAATTTGGGAGGTGGATATTAAACTCCACAAAGCAAATTCTCCGAAATAAACCCCCCCAGCGCCCCACCAGAAATCTCCCCCGCAGTCGGCCTCCAATCCCACTCCTGTGCCTCTCTGTTGCTTGGGTTCGATCACCCCCTTCCCCAACTCCTGGTGGAGAGAGAGGCCCCACTCCCACATTGTGACCAGCCACATCTGTGGTTAAAAACCCAGCCCCTTCCAGCTGTTTCAGTCCCTTTGACGCAGGCACTGCTGATGGGCGCTCCGAAGGGTCTTGAGGTGGTGTTAGTGGACAGTCTCTGTTTCACTGCAGTAAAGCAGAGCGGCCAAAGCAACGGCCTTAAACACAAGGAACGTTGTTGACTTGCATGGACTGAAGCAGCCCCATGTCCAAATGCAGCAAGACCTGGACAATATCCAGACTCGGGGCTGACAAGTGGCAAGTAACATTCACACCACACAAGAGCCAGGCAATGAGCATCTCCAACAAGAGAGAATCCAACCATCGTCTCCTTGATGTTCAATGACATTACCATCACTGAATCCCCCACTGTCAACATCCTGGGGGTGACCATTGACCAGGAACTGAACTGGACCCAGCCATATAAATACTGTGGCTACAAGAGCAGGTCAGAGGCTGGGAATCCTGCGGAGAGTAACTCACCTCCTGACTCCCCAAAGCCTGTCCACCATCTACACCCAGAGTGCTGTTAGGGAGGGAGTTCCAGGATTTTGTCCGTGTGGTGTAGGTACACCCACAGTGCTGTTAGGGATGGAGTTCCAGGATTTTGTCCCTCTGGTGTAGGTACACCCACAGTGCTGTTAGGGAGGGAGTTCCAGGATTTTGTCCCTGTGGTGAAGGTACATCCACAGTGCTGTTAGGGGTTGAGTTCCAGGATTTTGTCCCTTTGGTGTAGGTACACCCACAGTGCTGTTAGGGAGGGAGTAACAGGATTTTGTCCCTGTGGTGTAGCTACACACACAGTGCTGTTAGGGAGAGGGTTCCAGGACTTTGTCCCTGTGGAGTAGGTACACCCACAGTGCTGTTAGGGAGGGAGTTCCAGGATTTTATCCCTGTGGTGTAGGTACACCCACTGTGCTGTTAGGGAGGGAGCTCCAGGATTTTGTCCCCTGTGGTGTAGGTACACCCAC